>JAOEHY010017192.1:0-12574 GCA_025447955.1 Psilopsiagon aurifrons
TAGTTACTAAACTGTTCTTATCTCAACCTGTGGGAGTTGCATTCTTTCAATTCTCCTTCCCATCCCTCCAGGAGCAGGCAGAAGAAAGAGAGGGGAGTGTGTGAGCGAACTGCATGAGAGGCTTAAACCACGACAAACAAGAGTGCAGCTACTAAGTGTTCTCTTGTACAGGTTTTAATCTTGTGTAGCAGTATTAAGCCAGTTACTTTGTATATTCATTCATGTAAAGGAATAGTGTCCATAAGACAGAACTTTTCTATCTTTTTGTTTCTATATAAGGAATAAATGTAAATTTCTGTATTAAGGTGAAGTAAACTTATAAACAAAGTAAGATGCTGCTTCTGCCAAGAGCTGACCAGGTCCTCACTGCCTGTGGAATGGAGATTCTTTGAGTGTTCCTGGTCTAAACTTTTCACAAAGAACACAACTTGCGGTTGAGTAACTTGTGTATTTGAAAATAATGGGTTTATTTATTTTATTTATTTATCAAATTGCAGTGAATTTTACTTTGTAATTGGAAACTTACAAAGCTGAGGTTTTGAAGAACTGCACTGATTTAAAAAGAGTGCAGATTAATTAAAAGAAACAAACCCCAACAACAGAGGACATAATCTTCCCTTCCCCCTGCCTGAAAGCAAAACAAATTCTGGATGGAAGAAACTATTTCCCATCTATCCCATGTAGTTTATACAATTTAAGAAGCCATGTGAAATAGTTAGTTAGATTTTAGGCATTATAAGTAGATTTGTAAATCTCTATCACAGGACTTCCGTGTGGGAGGATTAACGGTGCTTGTTTTGGGGATTTTTAAATTTTTTATTCACATTTTTTTATTCACATCCGCTGAATGCGAATACTTATTTTTCTTTTTTTTTTTTCTGATGCTTATGTCTTTGATACAGAACTATTAACCTTTTTATTTTTCCTTGAAAATGTTGCATTTCTGTGGTGTATTCTTCACGTATCCTTCCGTAAACTATTTTTTTCCAACTTTGATCTTTCTGAAGATTCACCTTTACTGGTCTGGGCCTTAACTTTGTTTAGTATCTGGAATGTTCTTGAAGCTTCTGTTCAGAAGGTCCCCTTTGTAATTTTCTTGAAAACTTGGATACCAAATTGGTGGCTGCTTGAGGTAGATGGGAGTGTGTTTTGTTTTTCCAGAATGTTTTTTCAACGGTGGCCTCTTAAGATGGAAAAATCCGGAATAGCTGTACTGGCCATAAATTGCCGAGTTTTGGGAGCAGGGTGAAGTTGTATGAGAGGAGGTTGGGAACTACCTTGTGCCAATCACAGCTGCTTAAAGCAAGCTTTGAAACTAGTGTTTCAAAACCAGAAGTGAACCAGTTTGTGCATATTGTTTGTAGTTTTTGTATGTCTTATCTCAATAAATTGCTAAAAATACATTATTAGATTCAAATTAGATGAGTTGGCATTCAATTAGTTTCAAAAGCATGACCTCAATTAGACCATGATCAAGTGGCCAGTTAACAGGCAATTTTGTAAGCATCCTCTACCTGCTTTCGGTACTCAGGGGGGAAAAATTTGAAGCATATAGGAGTGTTGTACCAAAAATCTGTTTGGTAGTAGAGAGGAGTAAACAATTTGAAAGTAGAAGGATTTAAGGGTCCATGCTAAAATTCTAGGTGAAGGATTCACCATGGCATTGAGTTGAAAAGAATAACAAACTCACAGAAAACGGCAAAATCATAGAATCATAGAATAGTTAGAGTTGGAAAGGTCCTTAAGATCATCTAGTTCCAATCCCCCTGCCATGGGCAGGGACGCCTCCCACTAAACCATGCCACCCAAGGCTCTGTCCAACCTGGCCTTGAACTAATTTTTTCTAAATAGTGTTTGAACACTTCATATATAATGATTTCTGGGTATGGCCTCAGCATGTGAAACTTTCACGTAACTATTAGATATTTTTGAACGATTTCTCTTTGATACTAGAAATGCCCTGAAATGCAAATTCAGTGACTACTTAAAGGAATGGGAGGAAAGACAAGTTCTCTGAGTGGGTTACCAAACATGAAGGGTAAGAGGAGAACATAGAAGGCTAAAGGCTGTTTAATGCGTGCTAGCAGCAAAATATACATTTCTACCATGTCTAGTTGAAAATGTCCTATTGTGCTTTTTTACATGGAAGAAGGAAACAGGGACTGGATGTCTATAGAAGAAAGGAGCAGAAGTGTGTTTACCTGCCTTAGGAGGGGAGGGTGTGTGACTGCTCTTCTGAGAGCTGTTTAGGGAGGGATTGATAAAGTCTGTCTATTAATGCCTCCTATTTTTAGAAGGATGTCATGATAAAATGGTAGGGGCAGAGGAGTGATAATTCAGTAGAAGATGCTGTGTAAGTGTAAAAAAGATTACTTGAGGCAGAACTTGAACAAGTGAAATTGTTATTGGTGATCCTATTCAGTTCTTACAGTCTAGTAGATATGGAGCTCTCTTTCCTCAACAGGAAGTGCAGCTGTAACTGTATCTCTGTTTGTTCCTTGGTTTCTGGTGCATCGTAACTCTGCTTTCTCGGCACCTCTGCAGCTTCTTTTGAAATATAGTATCTCCTTTGCCTTTTAACTTGCTGATTACATCTCTTAGTGCTACGCATCTCCTAGCTAACCCAGTCTAATTGCAATTCTTCAGCATGCTGCCTTGGGGAATCACAATCAGTATGTGCTGTTGTGGAGGTAAGGTTGCGGTTTGGAGTTCACTGTGTGTAGTTTACATGCCCATTGTACCAAGAGCATCTATTCCTAAATTGTTTTCAGGAGAAAAATCATAGAATGTTATGTGTAAAAATACATAAAGTAGAGAAAATACATCTTACTGAGTTGTCAGATTAGTTCTACCTAAAGGCCTTGTAAAATTTATTGTGGGTTTTAAGATAAGTGGCTTTTTGAGTGGCAAACTCAAACTGTAAATTAGCAGGAAGCTTAGAGAAGGATATTTTTTTCTACCACAACATTGATTTATAAATTGCTTTAATCTAGCAGACTTGAGTTGTGTCAGACTGAAAATGGGATTTTATGCTAAAGCCAGGAAAATAGCGTATTTGTTGCTGCTGCTTGGGTGTCTGTAGAAGATGAAATGCATAGGGACTGCTACTACTATTGCAGAATTTTTTAATTTTTAAATTAAAATAATTTTTTAAATGGTTGCAAATTCACACTTTGCCTTTTAGGAGGCTTTATGTGTAGTTCAATAGAAAAATTACTTCTTCAGTGTGTTTTTATTTTAAATCGGATTTGTACCCATGCTTGCAGTGATACACGCTTGCTTCCTTTATCTACCTTGTTTTTCCTGTGATCCCCTTGCTGGCCCAATACAGTGGGTTTCTAGAGCTGTATGTGTTCTGCTTGCTTGGTTTGAATATACCTGCTGGTTGCCTGGGAGGGTGCTGCCTTACAGTAACTGTTCAGCTCTCCTGCTTTTGCCTTCTCTTTTTAGTAGGGGTAAGAACTTGGGCCTCTTGTCTCTGCTCAGTGTGTGTGTTTTGTTTGCGCATTTCATATTTTAGTTCCTGTACCATTCGGAATGACAGAATGCTACAGCTGAGTATTTGTGGCTTCCTATGTATAGCATGGTAGCTTTAAAAAAAAGGAGAGAGTATAGAAAAAAATAAAATGTCAATTGTGTAGTTCTTTTCTGTCTGTTTTTCTGCATAGAAAATCACTGCTGACTTGTCCAAGGAACAAACTAGGAATACTGGCAGGGAGCTAGTGTCCTGGATAAATCATGTTTTTTTAATCTATAGACTTCTTTGAAGACCACTTGTTGACAAATGCTAGATTTCTGTTTTAATATCACACCACCCATTATATTAGATTTTAACTTACTACTCTTTGTGGAGAGAGACTAGAATTACCAGTAATCATCTGTCACTTTGAAAACATGCATGATGAGCATAAGCTGGACACAGCTTGCAGCTTCGTTTCATATAGTGACTCCTTGTGTCACTACTGGAGAATATTAAGATTGTATTTATTGCATGACTTGCAAGATACATTTGAGGAGCCTGTTGTGCCTCTTGTTGTGAAAAATTTCTTAATACTGGGTATATGCTGAAAATAATCTCAAATTTATGGCAATTTAAATTCCACCAGGGTGATTTTAAGTAATTGAATTTTATCTTTCAGCAGGACCAACAGAAGGATTGGGAAAAATAATACAAAGATTTCCTCAGAAGGACTGGGAAGATACTCCTTTTCCACAGGGAATAGAATTGGTAAGTTTGCATTACATTTTATAACTTCTAGAATTTTTTTCGCATACAGTTAAAAGATACATCTGCCTTCATGCAATTATCTGTATTATCTGGCCTGACAGAAAATGGATAGAAATTAAGTGAGTAGAGGGGATAGGTAATAGCTTTAAGAATAATAATTTTGGCTAACAGAAGATAACTTATTTTAGTCTGTACCACTAAGTAGATATTCCTAGAATACAGAAAAAGTGCTGTAAATTTAGAAACAGTGTATTTAAAGTAAATGTTATTTGTGTCAGTAGGTTTATCATTGGCTGTTCTTATAAGCATCCTTCAGATGGCAGATGACTTTTTATTATCATGTTCAAATAAATACAAATGTGGTTTTGTACATTAAAGAGAATTAAAAATGATATCCCAATAAACTGGCTTGATTAAAATGGTCAGTCTCTACCTGCTATTCTGTCCTTAACTGATGGCATGCTTGATGCTTACAAAACCGGTAAACTGAACAAGACGCTCTCTCTGAAAATTCACTAAAAGCCACTTCTTTCCCTTCCTTGATGTCATAGTGAGATGCATACTCACATTGTGTAATTAAAAGGTGTATCTCAGGCATCTGAATCACTGATTTGTTAAACATATGGGTCTAAAAATCCTGTAAAGAAATGAAATGCTGTGGTCATACTCTGCAAATCATGTTTCTGAGAAGTCAGAGAGAAACTTACTGCTCTGAGCTTAGGAACCTCTGGGACAGGATGAGCTGGAGAAGGAGATGGCCTTTAGGAAATGTTGCAATGGGAGTCTTTGTACTGTAGGACAAAATCAGCTGCAGAGTACAAAGACACTGACTCTTCACTGGATTTATCATACATATACAGCAAACATAGCAAGATTTTACCAGTATGATACCTTTTAACCACTGTTCAGCTCACTTGCTGAGTCATAACATGCCATTTGCCATGCGTTGTCCTCTCCAGTGAAAGAGATGGGAGGGGATCTTGGTGTTTACTGCTTGCTCTCTGGTGTAGCAGAGGTTTATGCTGTTCCCTGTATGCTGATGTACGCGACTGGGTGCTCATTTTCTTCAACAGTGTGGTTTTCATTTCTTCATAACCAAGCGTAAGCCTTATGTTTTGGGGGAATGTCATGCATTAATTACTGGTATAAGCATTATTTCGGATACACGTGATGGATAGTTGCAGTGCTTGTGGTACACTTGCATAATACTGAATTTGGCAACGTGGTGCTGTTCTGAAACAGTGGAAGCTCCTGCTTTCTCTGAAGTGTTTCTACTACTCTTACAACATTATCTGCTCTATATAGCAGCTGCTGTTTGCTCTAGCTGGTTGTTCTCTATTTAATACATGCCTAGCCAGCATGTGCTTGATGACTGCTGACCAAGTTCAGATAAGTGGCTTTTTTACATAGCATGCACAGTTGTAGTTCATTAGAAGAGAAGTAAACTTTGACAAGGCTTAGGGTTGTTTTTTTTAACCTGTCTTGGTGTTGAACTAGGTGGTTTGATCTTGCCTTAAACAACTGCTAGAGTTTGAACCATACTAAAATTTATTTTGTCATACAATTCTTACCTATTTCAAAGTAATGCGTCTGACTTCCAGTGTTGTAGTGAAATAAATGAGCACAGCTTCTCTTAAAGCAGTGAAGTGTCCTAAGTGATGTATCAAATGTTATTTCTTGATGTTTGATTGTAGGATGTTGGCACTACAAGAAATACCTTTCTAAAGGAAGATTTCTTAATTTTCTTCATTGAACAAAACTTTTCTATATTGGTTCTCAAACCAATGACTTGTTAGGCAAAGGCATTAGGACTTTGAAATATCCAGGTTAAATGAAATCTGATGACTTGAAAGTTAAGGACATCTATTCAGCCAGTTGGCAAAATTAGTAAAATTTTGATTTGCTTTCCAAATGTGATAATAAAATGTCAATATTGCAGATATCAAGTACTAAAGTAAATCACTTATAAAAATCAGATTTTGTAAGGATGGTGGTTTTTTTTTTCCCCAAGGTTTTGCATGAGTGTAACATGAATCAGTACTAATTCTCGGAAAGGAAAGAATAAAACCTGTGTTACTGTTTTCTGTTTATCATCTTAAGGGCAGCTTTTAGTATCATTAAGAGGGTAGCAGGGAAACCTGGTGGGGGAAAAAAGGGACAAAGAAAGTAAAAATAGAGTGGTTGATAAACTTATGCGAGACTGAAGGTAGACATAGTTATGAATAAAACTTAGTTCTATGAGTAGTTCAAGTTAACATCCTCTTTAAGTGTAATTCCTCTCCTTTGAGTGAAGGATTTTTATTTCTCTGAAATGGAAAAAAGCGCCATGGTTTGTATGTGAAAAACAAGTTAATCTCCCTCCACTGTGTTTTCTTGAAGGAAAGAAAGGCCAAAGCTTTTCATGCCTTGCGATAGGATTGAAAGAAAATTTGGTTTTTGAGTCTTGTCTTCTCTCAAAGTTAGTTCTTCTGCCATGAATCATTGAGATCTTCAACTGTTTATCAGTGAAGATAATGCCTCTTGGGCCCCCTCCACCCTTTTTTGTGCCAAATAATATAGGTTTAATGAGATAATTTGTCTTGGCATCTAGTGGGTGATATGATCTAATAGTGTTCCCCATTCATGTTGTCAATGGCATCTTGTGAAACAAGGGTGGTTGTGGTGGTGGGAAATAGTGGAAAATGCCTCAAGCCTTTAAGATGGGAAAGTCTGGGGGTTTGTTTGGACCCCTTATGATCTCTATAGCTTGTAGAGATGCCATTAGTCCAAGCTTCAGCTGAAAACTAATAGACAAAATCCTCAGACTTTTGTGAAGGCTTTTCTCTTTCCTGAACCTTGCATGCCTCCTTCTTCTTTGGGCTTGAATTTGTGTGATTAATGTAGAGAGTGGAATCGTGCAGGTAATCTCTAATTAAGTAATAAAGCCACTGTAAATAGTGTGTTTCATTTTGTTAAGCCCAGTTTTGAAAAATGGGCTAGCACGGCAAAAAACTGCCTAATGGACCCTCCCCTGGCTGAGTGAATGGCAATAATTTTGGGAGCATCTTTTTTAGGGAAGATAATGACCCAATTTCAGCTGTTAGTTTTAGCCTTGATAATGTTTGTGGTTTTGTTAATTTGACATAAATATGTAGAGAATTGGGTCATTATAAAATGTAATTGCAGTTTAAATTTTACTGAGAGTGTTACATTTGATGTATATGTATTCTGTATTAAAGGCTTAATCTATTAAATTGTTTCTGTTTTGATGTGTGTAGCATGTTTGCTGTGTTCTGGTCTTGTTTAACAAGCATAAGTTATGGAATAAATATATTGTCCAAAATTCAACAGGAATATAGTTTATGAAATGTTGTGGAAGTGTTCTAATTTGTCTGAGTAAATAAATTACATGTCTTCTGGTTGTCAGTGGTAAGTGAGCAAAGCCATGAGTTTTTGTTGTTGGAAAGATAGTGTGAGTAGATCTCGGTCAGTGTATCTTCTTAGAGCTTCTACTTGTCTGCGTCTCATCAAATGACCGAAATAGATTTTCCCTAATCTTACACTCCTTGCATTTGCCATTTCTTTAATGGCTTCACAGCTTTGATCTTTGTTCTGTTTATAACTGAACACAGAAACTTTGCTAAGTGAGCCACCTGCAAATTGCTGTGAAACACACCTGAAGTATTTTGTAGTGGATTATGTTAATTACAGTAGGTACTAAAGGCCCTATTTTTTTTTTTGTTTGCACCATTTGTTGAATTATGTCATATAACTGAGAGTAAGGTATGATATTTGGTAATATTATATATTATACATACTCACTGTTACTTCAGAAGCAGCAAGATGCTCTTCAGTTTGCTAGAAACTTTTGTGCGCTATTCAGCAGGAATGTAGGAAACATTTTGAATAATTTCAGCTTTGAATCTGAGCATCTTCAACTTACGAATAGCAGTCCACCTGCAATTTACTGTGAGATACAAGACAAAGTGCCTATCCTTAGATTTCATGGAAGTAAGCTGACTCTGAGAAGTAGAGAGAGATTTACCCATTCTTAAAGTTAATAAAATCTTTGGCTCAGAAAAGCAGGTAAGTAGTTGATTTTCTAAAGAATGCAGTTAGAAGGTATGAAACTGATAGCTGCCCCCCATCATATTTTAAATGAACACATTTGGATGTCCTTGTCCATAGTCTGACTGTTTCAAAGAAATTATTCCAGCTTTACAAGATACAGCTTAAGTTTAAAAATAACCCTCTGAAATCAGCTGTGACATACAGAGCAATTTAATGTGAGGATACTCAAACTTGTTCTTGCTGTGTAGAAAGAATGCCTGAGAGACTCTGCTGGCTGAAGGAGTTGGTTTGATGTATCGGCATATTCTTCTAGTTTATAATCCTGGTTTTAATCTTCTAGTTTTAATTCTGGTGTATACCTTTCTAGACATCTTAATTAGTTATACATCAAAGGAGGAAGCTTTGGTATGAAATGTTACAGTATGTATTAATTTTTGTCCCAGGGCTAAATTAGCTAAACTAAGTGTCATCTGCATTACTCAGTGTTGGGAGGTTTATGCTAATTAGGCCAACAAAAGTCATATCTAGAAAAAGATACATTGTCTTGAGTTTAAACTAGATGTAGTGTGTTTGTGCAGGTAGTGGGAAATTTTCTTCCCTGCTACTCACTGTAGCAGGTAGTGGTGGTAGTGGTAGTGCCATGAATTAGTAATTTTCATTTCAAGTGTGTGCAAGTATACATGTGAACATACATTTCTAGATGAGCTAATCAGCTATCCAGGTCATTACTTAAATTATAAAATGTAGTTGTAAACTGTGAAAACTATTATTTAGTACAGGCTTGCATGGGTTATGATGCTAAGAGGAAAGGCTTCTGAAGAGAGGCTGGATGGGCACAGTTGAGATCTGGTGGGATGTCTGCTTCCTTATAGAGGAGGAGGAGTGGGTGTTGTTGGAATGAGCATATTACTTCTTTCTGTAGAGCCTTATCTTTGGTGTAGACCTTAGCATTTTTGCACCTTTGTAGCAGTTTTAGATAGGAACTCTTAAATAGCCTAAGTATGTCTTTTATGAAATATTGGCTTCAGCTCTTAAATTCTAACTAACCTGAGATGTGAAAAGAAATCAGATGAGGTTAATGAGTGGTGTTTATGTATTTTCAAAGTATATCTGTATTTTGACTGGCCTAGTAGAGCTCAGTCTTTGGACAAAAAACAACTTCGTAGTCCTGCCCAGGACTGTCCACTTCATGATAACAGACATAACTTACAAGTGACAGGTGTACCTCTGCGATCATAACTGAATGTACACTGCTGATGGAGCTTCACAGTTTGGCTGAGAAAGCTATTGAACCCCCCCCTCCCCATCAAAACCCAACAAATGTCTTTAGTTTTGCATTGAAAACCAGAGTTTTTGTCACTCAACTGAAGGTATTTACAGTAAGCCAGATTTTTAAGTAGTGAAATCCTAAATTTTTTTGAGATTCCCAATGTAGCATCTCAAAATCATTACGCATGCTGGCAAAATATTACTTTTAAAATTCAAGTGCTAATCATTTAGTGTTATTTTATTTAGTGTTAGTACCTGTTTATTTATTGGTATTGTTACCTGTCTTTGGTGTGAATCAGCTTTTCCAGGGAACAAATCTGGTGTTTGAACGTTTTACTTGCTATTTTAAATAAGATGTAAGAGACAAACTGGGTTGTAGCTTAGCCAGTTAAGGCCTGAAGTGATTAAAGTTTTAAGAGGGTCAATCTTTAAATGCCTCAGTCTTAGCTAGCTGATCTGTAAGCCAATTTTTCTGCAACACTAATGCTTGTAAGGACCTGAATAAAGGATTCTGTACAGCATCCATTTAACTTTTGTAGTGCGCGTGGTTAGCTGCAGAGATTTTGGATTTGTGTTTGGTTTTTCTTTTTTCCCCTTCCCCTCAAGAATCTCAAGAATCATTAAATATGTAATTATTTAATAAACAGTTGCATTACAGAACTCAATGAAAGATTGTTCTTTCATCTCATTTTGTTGCAGTACAAGTGGTTTCAGCGGTTAGTAGAAAACAGATGATAGCAAAAGTATGACTAACTTTTTTTATTGGAGTTCCTGAGGACTCGGTTTATATTCCTTTAACTCAACTATATTAGCCTCCAGTGAAAATCTTAGAGTGCCATAAATGTAGTATGTTTTACAGTAAAGTTCCTGCTATGCTGTAGAATACCTGTGTTCTGGTTTTAGAATCCCACTGCTTTTACTGAGTGGATTTTAGCTCCTGGATGTTGTAGACTAGTGGGGTAAAATAATTTGATACTGAAATTTAAGGACTTGCAAGTAGTCCTTGTGTAGCAAAACTTGGTCTTACTTGACTAAATACTCTGAAAGGGTGCAATTGGTATGTTTTATCTATTTTGTTTGTTTTGTTTACAGCTGGAGAAAAATGGGACAATTTATAATGCAGTCAACATTTTTAGTAAAAATGGGAAAATACTGAAGTGACACCTTGTGGGGCTTCAACTTCTTTTCATGGAGAATATTCAAAATAGAGTGTATTGAATTGTAACCTTTTTTAAAACTAATAAGGTGTTCTTGCCTCTTCCGATCTTCCAACTGTTTTTTAAAGTTAAATTCTTTTAAAATCTGCAGGAGGAAGAAAGTATTTTAAAAAGCATTTCTTAAGGAATGCAGATGTTTATAGAATCGTAGCATGATTTGGGTTGGTTTTCTTTATTCTTGATATCTCTCATCCCCATAAATAATACTTTTCTGCATAAGATGGTCTTTTCCACTTAAAGTTTGTGGGTGATTCAGTATCTGCATGAGTATCTGTATTACTGTCCATAAGTTTTTTTTCTCATCCTCTTTAAGAATTAGAGGAAAGACTGCAACATGGCATTTCTGAAAGTTTCTGCTTATGGGGCTGTTGCATAATGGTTAAGCAGAGGAGATTGAAACTTACAGTTAAGTTGTGTTGCAACGTTTGCAATCTCCAGGATTATCTTGGTATTTTCAGTATCAGATATTCTCAACTAATAGACTCACCTGTGAGAGGTCTCCTGGAGACCCTGTTTTTCCTGAAGGTCCTGAAATATTGGTTATTAAATGTTTTTTGATGTTTCTTTAGGAAAAGAAAAAGAAGGATATATGTAAGGGTGGAGATAGTGGAGGTACTCACAATGTAGTGATGCATATATGACTGGTTTTCATTTAAATAGTATTGTAGTGATGGAAATCTGTCAGTGTCATCATTCATACTCTTTGAGTTCCCTCTCTTGTTGGGTATTTGAGAATGATCTGTTTTGTTCTTGCCCTTAACAGCCCTGTCTGCCTGTGTCCAGCCAGTCTAGGATTCTTACACACATATGGTGGTTTTTCTCTCCTCCCTGTGATTCTCTGAGATTTGAGAGTCTGCAGGGTTATGGAGCATTCTTTGCTCTTCAGTTTCATAGGGTACAAGGCTACTGTGTAGAATACCTTTGGAATTAATGGGTTTGTAGTTAGTATGTTTCAGTAAGAATTTTGTCCTAGTCGGTTTATTCTATTACCTGTATGTGCTCAATGGGAACGCATAAACATTTGTGAATGTTTTCATGTTTATTTAGAGGAACTAAGAAATGGTCTGGACTAAAAAGGGAGGCCAACGTATAATTCACTCAATATGAAAATGGGCTGTATCTCCAGAAACCAAAACTGAAGAGTAGGTATCCTATTTTTTTTTTTTTTTTTTTTTTTTTTTGAGAGGATAATTTCTGGGCTAATTTTTCTTTTTAAATTCTTTTCAGCTTTATTTCCTTGAACACTTTATAGAATAGCCTGGTTAAGGATGTGCTTTGTCTTTTTCCGAAAATGTTTGTTTATACTTGGAAGTTAACTTAGACGAATGCAGTATATGACCTTAAAGTGCTGTATGGTTTTGAATAGCTGAATATGTTCTTAACGTCAGAATAGGTTCTTTAAGTGACTTATTCCACTTTGGGCTACTAAATTTGAAAATTATTTCAGAATAATTCTACATGAAGACAAATGGTGTAAATTTGGAATGCAAGCAACAAAAGAGAAATTTGTCCTGAAAGACACAGAGCAGCATATACTAATATGCCAGCTAAAATACTTTAAGTGTTGTACTTTCTGAGTTTACAGCACTGTTTCGATATTGTCCCAAATACACAGGAAGGAAGAGAGATCATAGAATCATAGAATCATAGAATAGTTAGGGTTGGAAAGGACCTGAAGATCATCTAGTTCCAGCCCCCCTGCTATGGGCAGCAACACCTCCCACTAAACCATGTCACCTAAGGCTATGTCCAACCTGGCCTTAAACACCGCCAGGGATGGAGCATTCACAACTTCCCTGGGCAACCCATT
>JAOEHY010017193.1:0-20163 GCA_025447955.1 Psilopsiagon aurifrons
CCAGGGAGGAGGGGAAGCCGGGAGGAAGCAGAAACAGGACACCTGACCCAAACTGACCAAAGAGGTATTCCATACCAGAGCATGTCATGCCCAGGATGAAAAACTAGGGGCAGTTATCTGGAAGGGTGAGATTACTGCTTGGTCAGGCTGGGTATCGGTCAGCGGGTGGTGAGCAGTTGTATTCTCTTCCCTTGTTACTTCCCTTGTCATTATTATTATTGGTGGTAGCAGCAGTGGTTTGTCTTATACCTTAGTTACTGGACTGTTCTTATCTCAACCCATGGGAGTTACGTTCTTTCGATTCTCCTCCCCATCCCTCTGGGAGCTGGGGGGAAGAAAGAGGGTGACTGAGCTAACTGCGTGAGAGGCTTAAACCACGACAATTTTCTAATCTCAATGTTTCAGATACTCCTTTGAAACTAATTTTAAAGATAAAAATATTAAAAACTTTGAAACTTTCAAAGTAAAAACTTTGAAAACAACAACGAAAACACAAACTGTTTAACTGACATTATTTGACTTAAAAAAACTAGGTAATTTTTTCATAAACCCAGTTAATAAGCAGAAGGTTTTGAAATACATGAAAGACTGAAATTGCAACTTATCAAAAAAGGCATAATGTATACTGGCCCAGCATGCATAATACTGTGTGTGTACCTACCCAAATCCAACCAATATCTGGAAGAACCTGAGAAACTACTAAAGCTCAAATATCATGAAACAGCATTCTAAAAATAATGAAACTTTAATTCAATTTCAGCTATTCAATTCAGCTATCACACCATCAGCATATATGACCTTTCTGTACCAACCTTTTTTCAGCCTTGCCTGAATAATCTAGCCAGTTCTCATTTTATTAAAACCCAAAGATGGGTGCACAATAATTATTCAGAGATATACCTTTAATGAAGGCAGAGAAAGCAGTGCCAGCAATCATCCTAACTGCTGCTCACAACAACCACTTTAATACACATTCAACTGCAACTCTATTATTGGTTTTGATCACCCAGAGAAGTGCAAATTCCTGTTATGTCTGGGAGTAAAAGCAGACAGAGACCACAAGAACATGGAGTTAGTATCACTACACTCCAATGTATTCAATAACTTCAAAGGATGGGTAGAGACAAGAGCTTGTCATTAGGAAAATGCAAGTGCCTATTATTAGAACAAAACGATTGCTCCTCTGAATAAATTTTTTTCCACACACTGTAGTCGAATTCTGCTGTTGATAAGCTATCCAAATTTACAGTAGTAAATCTGTTATTTGATGTTATATGTAAATATATCCCTTAACAATGTATGTCTGTGAGTAAAATTTAGGGAGGATAACAACAGTACATGAAGGATTCTGAAATACCAGAAGAAAAATCGCTACCTTTCAGAAGAATTATAAATATATTTGCAATTTACTATATGTCTGAATTACTTTGTGAACAGAAAAACTTAAAGCTTCTTGGAGACAGAGGGTGGAGGGGGTCTTTGTTAGTGTAGAGAACATTTTGCTTAACTCTCCATTACACCACCTCTTTGTGATACAGCCTCTGTGAAAAACAGCTACTTACTTAAAGGCATATCTGCTAAAAAGATGTTCCTCCCAGCTTGCAGTAAAAACTAAATTTCATCACTAGCACCAACAGGCCCTTGATTTCACTTGATAACTTTCAGGCTCTCTAGAGACCTTGAATAATTGAGAAAAAAAAAAATAATAGGAACTACAAAAGCAACATTCCTTATACTGTTTCAAATCATCAGGGTTAAATCATAAGTTCCTGTACATTTGTTTAGGCACTGAGGGCTAGTTTCAAAACCAAAGATGATGTAGAACTAAACTTCAACAGAATTTAGGCACTCAAGTCCTCAACAATGACCCTTTTCAAGCTAAACACTTATCAGGCAGGCCGAACATACCATCAGCACCGGGCCCGGGGGCTTCAGAGACAAACCAAATGCTACCAGTGTCAGCACAGCTCATAAAGCTTCTTGGCAAACCAGCTTCTAGAGAAGGGTTTGCAAAGGTGGCACGAACTCTGTGTGTCTCTGAAGCCATATGGCTCCTGCAGCACTCAGTTAGGGAGAAACCTTAAGAAGAGTAATCAAACCAATATACCAGCAAGAAATGACAGGAACAAGTCCAGGGGGAAAAAAAAAATAAGTCATCCAAGCAGCTGACAAATACAGTTCAAGTGATTGAAAACAACTCAATTGACAGTGGGTAGGCTATGTTTTGTGAACCATATGCCATCAGGACAAAGACAGGAGCAAAAGCATGCTCTTTGTGGATAGTGGGCAGGGTAAACTTTCCATTCTCACATTCAAGCAGAGCTACAGAGCCTCTGTGCCTCATTCTGGCATGTAGCACAAATACACCTGGCATGGGGTACAAATACACCATGAGAACATGGACATAAACTCACATGGAGTTTTACGTAGACAGTGCAACTGCTTCTGGAGTACAATGTTGTCCCCAAGAAGAGGAACAGAATCACAATGTAGTCCTTAAATTGTACTATGGTAACAAATGTCTGGCATAATGGTAAAAGCTCATTCAATTCACAGTCCTAGCTTGCTGAGGTTACTAATAGAAGAGCTCAGAAGACAGTCAAAAGTCAGCACTGTCTCCTGGATCCATCATCAGTGAGATAGAGTTGTGAAATAAAGTAACTGACACCTGATAATCTTCTCATTGAATATCTTATTAATCTGATCTTGTAATAATCGTAATAAAATAAATAAATAAAAAGCATAATAGCCATAAACTATTCTTAGTGAGAGCTTTTCCACTGAAATATTAATTGTATAAGCAGATCAAGAGTACTAAAAGCTACTAAAAACTTTAAATTCATTCCTGCCATTTAACTCCAGTTGAACACCTCCTACCTTTAAATCTTCTGTATTTCTTCTTTTCTGCATCCCTCCTCATCTATGTCACCTTGTGCAGACACTTTCCCTTTTTGCCATATCTAAAAATACTGCTTCCTGACTTAAGAGAGTTAGTGGAGTGGGTTATGTATTCCTCTTTTCCCCTTAGTCTGCATTTTGTAACCCTAAAACCATGGTTATTTATCAAATAGAAAAGATAATCAAAATTTTGTTTCAGGAGTCTAAGAATTTAAGACCAATAGACTTAACAGCAGGTCAAAGGAGGCGATCCTGCCTCTCTACTCCATTCTCATGAGACTCACTTGGAGTATTGTGCGCAGTTCTGTGTCTTCAACATCAAAAGGACATGGAACTGTTGGAACAAGTCCACAGGAGGGCCACGAGGATGATCAGGGGACTGGAGCACCTCCCATATGAAGATAGGCTGAGAATGGAGAAGAGAAGGTGGTGTGGAGACCTCAGAGCAGCCTTCCAGTACCTGAAGGGGGCCTACAGGGATGCTGGGGAGGGACTCTTCTTTAGGGACTGTAGCAACAGAACAAGGGGTAACGGGTTCAAACTTAAACAGAGGAAGTTTAGGTTCGATATAAGGAAGAAATTCTTTACTGTAAGAGTGAAATGGGTTGCCCAGGGAAGTTGTGAATGCACCATCACTGGCGGTGTTCGAGGCCAGGCTGGACATGGCCTTGGGTGACATGGTTTAGTGTGAGGTGTCCCTGTCCATGGCAGGGGGGTTGGAACTAGATGATCTTAAGGTCCTTTCCAACCCTAACTATTCTATGATTCTATGATTCTATAATACTCCTGAAGTTTTACTTTAAGACCATCGAGCGTAACCATTAAAGGTTGATGCCCTCCTGTTTTAAACTTTCAACCATGTAACAGCAAACCTCATCCACTGTAGAGCAGATACTGCAATAGACAACTGCTGCAAGAAGGTGTCAAAGACTAACTTTCCAAGCTAACCAGACCTAAAGAAATCTCACATAGCAATTCCCTGTGAAAAGCACCACCAGAAAGATTCAAGAATTGTGTTGCATTCAACAGAAGCTGCAACTAAATTTTGAGTAAAATATGACAGCACCTTTATCTGGCGCAGGGACTGAAAGAGGTACTTGAATTCACAGAAAATGAAATCAGCTGTGAATTCCACCTACCCCCCGATAAAAAAAGAGAAAATACCCAAAAGTACAGTATCTGTGAAATGAAAAAACATCTGACATGCACAGATGATCTTAGTCCCTTCATTTCATTATTCTAATGACAATACGATAACACAAAGAAAACAGTCTTATTAGAACAGCTTCAGCCTGCTTTAACCAGTATAACTTAAAGAAAATAAAGGAATTTCAGCTTCCCAAAACCAATAGCTGTATCATACAATTATCCTCTCAAGTGTTTGAGGAATCATCTTGAGGCATCTTTAGATAAGAACAATATGTGTTCAAAAAAATGTTTACAGAGGAAAAAATTTATATTAACACTGTACACCCATGTTAATAGTATCTGAGTCTCCAGTACTTTAGTGCCAGATGTTAAGTGCCAAATCTATTCTATAACAGTTATTTTTAAAACATAATCAAACTTTAATCCTTTTAAAAAATTCACAGATTAATTGACCTGTAAAAATGCCAGACAACCAAATTTCTGGGTTTACCAAGCAGTCCTAGCTTTCTAATTTTTCAATGAAGTCATTTTTACACTTGTAACTTGGTGCTGTTACACAGACCAAATCTCTGCTACAAATCTCTACACTCTACTTTAAAATGATACAGTTAACTTTTAACACATTACTATTTAAATTGTTGCATCCTACACAAATAGAATCACATTTTAAAACTGTAGTCTAGAAAGTGACATTACAAAGACACTCACTGACAGTGTATGACGGACTACATCCGCTCTTACTAGTGACTGTTCACAATAAGTATAAATTAATATAAACAAGTACTTTGTACCTATAATGCAGTATTTTCCATAGATTGTGTCATATAATACGATTCGTACTCATTCTTGGGATATGTATTTAGCTTTTGCTTAGATTTATGCAGAAAAATGTTCCCTTCAACCTTTTAAAGAGCATGTTGAGAAATGAAGGTTAAACTCTAATTTACACTAATTATAGGTTAAATTCAAATGTACACTTAAGTAGGCTTTGAAACAGATATTAAAACAAAAAAAAAAAAAGAAAAGTAAAAGTTTGGTCACCTACGTTGTTTATGTATTCAGAAAGCAGGTCTTGGAGAGCTTGGCGGATAGCATTGCATTCAGCAATGATGCGTTCTCGATGAAAATCACGCGTGCAGGAAGAATCAGCTAGCAAAGCCGCTCCACTGATAATAGCTTCCAGACGTTTCTCTAGTGATGGCCTTATTTTCTCTTCATTCACTACAAGAGGATCCAGGATAATTAAATTCTGGAAAATATTAGGAGTAGAGGTAAGAAAAGTCAGCCCAACTAAGCTGCCACTTTATTTTTGGTTTTTTTACCTGCATGAACACAGAATCATAGAATGGTTAGGCCTTAAGATCGCCTAGTTCCTGCCCCCTGCCATTCCACTATATCAGGTTGCTCAAAGCCCTATCCAGCCTGGCCTTGAACACTGCCAAGGATGAAATTACAGTGATTTTATGCTTTCTAGACTTGCAACTAGACCTTTCTGCTTGAAATACTTAAATTACTTTTGACCATAGCAAATTCCGTTTTCCATACTGGGGCTATGCATGCAAGTTATCTGCAGACAGTGCCAGGTTCTTTCCGTCATTCAGATCCCAGTAGTTCTAAGCCAATATCCATGTTATCAAATCCCACTGGCCTGGACCCAGTGCTAAGATGGCCACAGAGCTTCCAAGCTGGACCTGGTTCATACCTATGGATCTCACAGAACAAGTAGAACAAGATCACATCTACCTGCAGAGGCCACATTGACATTTTCTGACTATAATTGCCTTGTCTTGGATCCTTCCTCTGATTCCTATTTTTGCTGCACAAGATTCAAGATGTTCATCCTCACCTTCAGTCTCTCCTACACCTGTATCTAAGCATTTCTTCTTCTACAAGGCACTTCACTTCTGGAAATAAAAATGCTGTTTGTCTACCTTTATAAATATGCATGCATTCTTACCACTGCAGTATCTATTTGGTCTATCAGTCTTCACAACTTCCTACTCTACAACAAAAAGCTATCAACCCCATTTTACAAGCAAAGAAACGAGGCACAGACTGCCAGGTTCATGGCCATACAGAAGGTATATCTTGAAATACGCAACTGCGTGCCATCATCCCAGTTTCTCAATCAGCATTGTTTCTCCTCTTCAAGCGTTGACCTTGTGACTGTAAAAAATAAAAACAGTATTTCTTCTTTCAAACTCTTTCCTGTGTCTGTCCATGCTTCTTGAGGGTCATCTGCCTTCTTTTTCTCCCATATAATGGGCTTAACTTGTCAATTCTTAAAAGATATGTATCTTATACTAAGCTTGTAATGTCTATATACAATTGTGACACTGAGTATGAGTTTACTACTCAGTAACATTCCATGTTTTATCCAAGTATCTCAGGCCAGAGGACAAGCTTTATTTGAAAGAGAGGTTCAACACCCCCAAAATTTAGTCTTTTAGAGACCAGGAGGGCCTCTTTATTTAACACAAAAACAGCAGTGCTAGGTTACAACCAAGAATGTTAAATTATATTACATGAGCAGTCTAGTTCTGCTATTTTCAGTCTGATAGAATCCCACACTGTGACAGAAAGTCACTGCTGCTGCCTTTAAGAGACTGAATATGGGCAAGGATCAAAATAGTAGCAGTTGTTCAACAATTCTTTTGTTTTGAAGGACATAGATATAAGTGTCCTTTTGCTTTTCACTAGCTAGGGAAAACAAAAGCCATATGCCACTCTGGCATAAATAAATTAATTATATTTATGTGTCAAGCAAGTAGTCTAAAGGAAAAGAAGTAGTGATATTTTCATGAAATGTGAAAGTAAGTATATTCAAGAGTCAGCATTTCAAAAAATTCAAACTAGTAATTTTTAATCTAACTGAACATCTGAAACAGTGTCATTACTGTCAAGACCACCAAGCCTATATTCCATTCAAATCCATTCATCTACTAAATCTATATGTGGTTCCAAGCTTTCAGAGAAAATATTAAACAAGCAAACTATGCCATATACCTTTAGGTGGAATTTAGGACAGGTAAATCAGAAATTATCTGTACCAATGTACCAGACTACTTTTAAGCTGGAGAATTTTAATTGTGTCATTAATTTAATGTCACAATTTCAGGTACTGTCTAGCTTAGGCAATTCTAAGAGCAGTGAGTGTTCTATCAGAACATCGTAAGATAAAAGCTTAGAAAGCTAGGAAAAAGGACTTAGTTACCTTGAAATTTTCTTGTTGGTTATTATTAGCATGCCATTACATGCTAGGTATGATTTAGGGAAAGGAAGACTTTGTTACATTTCCAATCCTCACATGTCCTCTGAAACGTACAAGAACTGTTTTGAGACAGCTTGGTGATTCTCCAGAAAAACTAGAGAAAAATCAGACTTCATAATCTGAATAGTTCCAAAGGAAACCAGCGCAGGTTCTTTCTGCATTACTGTGTCATTCAAATGGAAGCTTGTATTTCCCAACTTACAAGCTCAGTGTAAGTTTCTAAACATTCCACCTCCACTAGTGTTACACTGTTTTGAAGTCCTCCATCACATTTAAGGCATGCGAGTTATTTAAGTAGTTTCAGCACTTTGGCCCCATACTTACTACCTATTACAATACGTACTGGAACATACAATATACTTGTTGGAGCAAGTCCAGAGGAGGGCCATGAGGATGATAAGGGGGACAGAGCGCCTCTCATATGAAGACAGGCTGAGCAAATTGAGGCTGTTCAGCCTGGAGAAGAGAAGGCTGCATGGAGACCTCATAGCAGCCTTCCAGTATCTGAAGGGGGCCTACAAGGGTGCCAGGGAGGGACTCTTCATCAGTGACTATAGTGATAGGACAAGGGGTAATGGGTTTAAACCTGAAAACAGAAAGTTCAAGTTGGATATAAGGAAGAAGTTTTTTAATGTGAGGGTGGTGAGGCACTGGAACAGGCTGCCCAAAGAAGTGATAAATGCTCCGTCCCTGGCAGTGTTCAAGGCCAGGCTGGACAGAGCCTAGGGCAACAGGGTCTAGTGTGAGGCACCCCTGCCTATGGCAGGGGGGTTGGAACTAGATGACCCTAAGGTCATTTCCAACCCAAACCATTTTGTGATTCTACGAAATAAAATCAGTGGACAACAAACCTTCTTAAACAACTTCTGTAAAGACCTTCTGTGGCCATAAATTCTAGGATTATATTATGCTTTGTACTAGAAGTTGGGACTACATGAACTCTAGCCCTCAAATTTCCATGGATAATGAACAGAAAGAAAAGATACTAGTGAAATTATGTCTGTATCCACATTTTCCATATTGAATTTTGGAATTTTCATACCACTGCAGTAACGCTGCTAGTACAATTTTCTGTCAGCTATATTATGAGAGACTATAAAAAGTCTAAAACTAAGTTATAGACTTGTTTCAGCAACTGACAGGATAGATCTTTAAATGGTTTGAGCCTGTGTCAGGTGTTTATGTGCATCTAGCAGATGCAACCATAGTTTAAAGTATTAAGTATGTACTTCCAAATTCCTGGATTTTCTCAAACCAATGGTCACCTATCCAGATACACATAATTTACTGAAAAGGAGTTCATATGCAAGCAGAAGGGAAAAAGCATAAATATTTTGAAGATGAAAACCACAGCTATTTGCATATCCCTAAAAGCAACATACTAACCCCTATTTGTATCTCTTGATTATTTCCTAATTGAAAGATATTAAAAAAATGTTGATCATGGAAACATCAATCTCACATGCGACTTTGAAACCAAAGCCAAACTGGAATGGAACAATAATTTGCTCAGTCGCAAAGACAAAAAAAAAGGGAAACAGGTAGTCCACTGCCTCTATCTTCTTTTGCTGAAGTAAAGAAGTTGGAGCCAGTTAAGAACTACTTGGTAGTTACAAAGAATTCAACTTCTGTACTCTTCAGAACAGAGAGAAGAAAAGCTGAAATATCATCAGTACCTGTCAGACCCTGCCATGAAGGCTAAAATTCAAAGAAAACAAAAAGTGCTTGAAGAAAATAAAGACGTCTTGCTCTTCTTCCCTGAAACATCTCCATATACCCTAAACTCTTGCGGGCAGTGGATGAGGCCAGACCTGCTCTCCCAGGCATCAGCACAGAAAGTCATTTTGCTTTAGTGGGCAAATTCTTAATTATCAATGCCTAGAGTCAGGTCTGATAAGAGCAGTAATACAGAACTTCACGTTGTCACGAGAAGCCTTCATTTTCTGTAATACTCCCAGAGAAGAAAAGAAATGTACTCGAAGACACTCTTCTGGAAGGGTGAAGGTAATGAGGTACAGGTTTTTTTCCACAAAGATAGTTTAGTGACACATTAAGAGCATTAGTATCAGGCATCCATTTTTGCCTCATTTCTTCTCTTTGTGGAGCTTCCTTACAACAGTAAGATTATGGGTGAATGTAAAGAAAAACTGCACCCGACTTAGCTAGAGGCAAGCTAAGTTACTACATGTCTCAAACACAATACGCGTTGCATGAAATTATGGAAATGCAGTAAAAAAAATTCTTTGCACAGAAAAGCTAAGAAGTACCATGAAAAACTGAAACACAGCTGAAATTAACCCCTTTCAGCTGTCACCTCTCTAAGAAAGAATGCATAACTTTAAAAGTAGAATCAAAATAGTTCTCAGCAGTAGGGCCTTTATTACTTAGGCTATATCCAAAGACACAGCAAAATTAAAAATGAGTTTTGACTAGCATATTGATACAGATTTGTAAAACTGCATAAAACTAGTCATTACTGTTTAAATACTTATATTTTAAATATATAAATGTAAAAATAACTTATTACACCCAATAGATAATTTAAAACAAATTTATACATAAAAGACTCATCCACAATGATCTTCTAAGAATGACAAAGGAAGGCATTGTAAGATATAGTCAGTTTCTAGAGGTCAGGACATTAATTTCTGATGAGGAATACAGCTTTATTTGCGGTAGAGATCTGAAATTCTGTCTCCCTCATTCACATTACAGTCCTTAATATCAAAGCGCTCTCTATACCTTACTTCTACTGGAGTTGTGCCACTTGGTTACTATTTATTGGAGAAGCAACTTCACTGTTGAGCACTCACATCTTAAGTAATCACCCTTAATACTAGGCTATACATAAAATGTCCATCATAATGTAAACCACATCTTCTAAGTAGAATATTTAAGCGCTACTACAGAAAGAAACAGCTTCACTGATTGTGGAAGACTAAGACCTGAAGGCTACAGCCAATTAGCCATTTAGCAAAATTACTGCCTCCAAACTTCATACAAAATATGAGTAGAAATGTCTTCTTTCAGAAGTTCACGCAAAGATGGACAAATAACAATAAAAAAACTACTACAGCTCATCTCTAAATTAAAAAAAAAAAAAATTAAAAAAAAATCCAGGCAATAATAACAAGGTAAATATGATTAAAGATTCTGCTCACAGATTAAATACTTCAAGCAGTTTCATCAAATATTTATGATCTATACATCTATGCAGAAAAAAAATCCAATTTCCAACCAATTAGAAGACACCAGATATGCAATTAATAGTACCACGGTTTTGCTTTAATAGGGCTAAGCAGTGGTTAGATACCTCAGTTCTTAAGGACAATTGGGCATTTAAAAGGAGTTATTAGATCTATATTTTCTCCCTCACTGGTCTTCTGATGCATGAAAAAGAGAGATCATGGGTATCTAGAAACCTTATTATATTTCCTGGGGGTTTGGACTGATTTACTGTATTTTAACATCTCATATGTAATTTCTCTGCTGGATAGCCAGGGTCTTTAAAGGGCCATGTATCAGATGAATATACTGACAAAGAGTCAGGCATGAAGACTTGTATCATTTTGTGAGAAATATCATATTCAGAAGATGCAAGAACAGTGAAAGCCATTAGATAATGTACACTCTTTTAACACAAATCTTAATATGCAATTAAATATATAATGTTAAGATTTTCTGTTTATTTATGAACAAAAATGGTAGTTATATGGAGCTTTTAAGAGAAATTCTTGAGAATCTACTGATTTAATTAGCTGCTCTAATTTTACTGATGGTTTCCTCATCTATAAATCTGTAATAACCTTCACACCGCCAGCACTGGCAAAAAGAATGACATTGCAAAACATCTAGATACTAGATTGTTGTGAAAGCTCCATGATACATTTCCACACTGTAAATATTTACTGAGATTTGTTCCCAACAGGCTATTTATTACAATCTATCAATCTATTTCATGGCACTGCATTTGGCACAAGAAGACAGAGAAAAGTTTATTTCAGGTCCTTAGCCAATGGAACTTTCTGTGAAGAAATAGAAGTGCAACCATCTAATTCATAAAATCATCTTAAGAAGTTGAATGCTCTATAAATTGTGCTTTATCTAACTCACACACTTTTAATTCCCATTTGTGCTACCAAGGTAAAAAATATATTTAGAACTCCATAAACAAATGTTTTTTTACGGAAGTCCAACTTCTATGTTCTTATGTTTGCAGATACAAACAAATTCAATCCAAAAGACTTTTTTTCCCCCCATTTTGTGATTACTGCAAATCTTAAGCACTTTAAAACAATAATAAATTTAATTAATTTTTTTAAATCTTTAAAATGGTACTGCTTACATACAGTCAAGACGAATTAATCTTCAGTCAGAAGATGCAATCTTTTTGCCAAATTTAGGTTAAAATTTTAAGTAAAATAGGTAAATAATAGCTCTCATCTAAAACACATAATTTGTCATTCAGAGTTTCATGTATATAAATCAAGTATTACTCTTAAAAAGTATACCTTTTTCTTTCATTTATTAAGAAAATAGATTAGAAACTGTAATTTTAAAGCCCAGTGTGAGAAGCATGGAAGGATGACATATGACATGTAACTGGAGTCTATTCCTTTGGGGGGAAACTTTGAGCGTGACTGAGAGGTCTGTTTTGATCAATAAAGTGCCACTACAAGATCTGAGTCATATTTCAACGTATTTCTCTAACCTTTCATTGAAAATCTTAGCAAAAATGTATTACCATCTGTCAAAACATTAATCCTCCTGAAAATGCATCAACAAAGTTTGAGTTCTGAGCCTGATATCTGGAAAGTCTGAGAATTTACAACCATATCTGCAAAGGTATTTAGAAACTTTTCATTCCTTTTTTGTTGATCTGGGCATATATCAGTTGCACCAGATGAGAAGCACTGTTGGTAATCTCATCTACCGGAGGTTTTTTACCATTTTGGCAGGACAATGAAAAAATAACACTGGTAAGAGGCAGAGCAGCTGTTAAGAAGAATTTCTGAAAGCATATTGGTTATGTCACTTTATTTAATGATAAGCAAAAACTTAGTTAGGTTTCTAAATCCTTCAATTATATAAATTATATAATTATCTGAATGACAAGTTTTAGAGTAAAGGACTTTAACTTGTGCTGCACCAACTGGAATGCAGTCATGGTAGCAGTGATCACCATCATCTGATAATCGCTTATTTGTAAACTAAACTCATGGTTTTGCCCATTTATTCAAGGACCTGTCAATCTCCATCATTAGGGATGCACTTGGAACTTCCCTGATCTTTGGATGAAGCTAAATGTTGAACATACATGAAGACTTAATTCCAAACTCTTTTGAAGGAAGTGATCCCTCGTAATGAAACAATCTATAGTTATATTATTTAGACTAGGAATAAGCAGAGCATCAAATTCTAATGCCATTAGGTCCATCACTTACGAAAGCAATAGCTAATTAAAAACAAAAAAAAACCACAAAAAAACTATTTTTAAAAATATTCTTTAGTTTCACAGGTTTACATACCTCAAGCTCATCAAGTGCACTTCCAAGAGTAGCTGCATGAGATGTAGATTGTCCCACTTTATTTCCAACTCCTTGGGAAGCATTAGAAATTACACTGAGAGCATTCTGTATTTCATTGCAAATTGAATCTTTGCTGGCTGATAGGGATGCAACATCTGAATGTTCCAAACAAGCTGAACATATTGAATGTAGGAGAGAGGAATTTTCCTTCAGGGTTGCACGTGCTGCAGCAATTTCATCGCGCTGATTGCTGGATTTCAAATCCTGTCAGCAAAAGAATATGATGTTTATTTCCAAAAGCACTTCAGAACTGACAAGTAATGTATAAACAATCTTTTTCTACCTGTTTCAGGAAACATCAAGTTGAATTTATCAAAGATTGCAAAAAGAGAGTACAATAGTGTTTACAATTGAATCACCTTTATATCACAAGAAATGAACAAAGTGTGTAAAAAATAACCCCAATTTTTCCTGTCTTATAACCAGCACCATGAACTGTCCATATTTTTTGTATTTCTAAGCACAGTCTTCCTATGAGAAAACTGGCCTGGAAATAAGCTCTTTTCTCCCAAGCATGTTTTTCTCCATAAGCAATAAAGGACAAAGGTATAAACAGGGTTAAGCAAGGAATTCTGTTATTGCTCCATCAAAACAAATCTGTGTTTGCTTCCCTGCCCCACCAGCATATACTCCAAGCATACTGCAGAAAAGAACAGCAGGTCAGGGATGAGAATCCAGTATTCCTGGGAAAGAGGAAGCATAAAAGGTGTGGAAATGAAAATAGTGCTTGAGAGAAGCCATCTCCTGGAAGTACCACTATCTGTTTTAATTCTCTCCTCACCACGTACGTACTTAAACCACTCAGGTCTCACCATATTCATCTTGTTCCTCCCTTCTCCACCCAGATCTTCTTGATACCTTACTTCCTCCTGCCAGCCCAGACAATAAGGAACACACAGCTCAACAGAGCTGCCAAGTCAGATTTAACTGTTTCTAGGAAAAAAGCTTGGGAGCTGTTACTTGGACAGATGAAAGTTAAGGACTTTAAGACAACCATACACTGAACATCAGAATTCTAAGGAGCCTCCTGTCTCATCCTATTTTACTCTAGATATACTTCCCACTCTCCTTCTGCATCTTGTCCTTTGAAAACAAACTAGTAGATATTTGCAAAATGGCTTGTGTG
Source organism: Psilopsiagon aurifrons (assembly GCA_025447955.1). NCBI lineage: Eukaryota > Metazoa > Chordata > Aves > Psittaciformes > Psittacidae > Psilopsiagon > Psilopsiagon aurifrons. The sequence continues at coordinate 14,033 of JAOEHY010017193.1, forward strand.
AAGGAGACAGTTAAATTCAGGGTAAAAATATAAAAGGAAGGAAAAATAGTGCATCAGAACAATAAAAAGCCTGTGGCAACAACTCCAAATAATGAGAAGAGGCACAATGAAGAATGAACAACAAAATCCATACAGAACTGCTTACAGCCTGCTGTAAAGCAAGATGAAGTCTTTCTAATTATTTTCCTTTGCATCAGGCTCTAATATGCATTATTTGCAAAAGCATCCCAATATCCACTTTTCACTGCACAGTTTGTAAGTTTCTGGCTGAAGAAAAGAGCATTCAATATTATGTTTTTAAACTTATGTTTTTAAAATCTCATTTACTTCAAGTTATGCACTGGACACCAGATTGTGTCATACTTCCTCCAGCTAGATTTGAAATCTCAGGGATACAGTAAAAAACAAACAAAAAACCCCAAAACCAAAATACCACAAATGGGAGAGAGAGAGAGAGAAGTGGAGCCTTAAACAGGAGCAGACAGTTGTTTAACCAGCTGATCAACTGAATTAGAAAACTGACTTTCCCTACTGGGCATATCAATACTTAAAATATTTTTACATTTTCAACAAACCAATATATAAGTGAATCACCACTACGCAAAAATGACTTCATTGCCCAGTATGCTCAAATGCAAATATTAGTGTACCTCCAACCTTGGTAAAGCAACTGCAATTTAATCCAGTGCACTCTCAGTAGAAAGAGTTACTTATTTTTAAACAGAATTTCATTCTACCTTTCCTCAATTAAATTACAAGACAACAGAATGCCCTCTTTTCTCTTGCGCTGCAAGGAAGCTGCAGACCTAAAGTTACAATGCTAAGTTAATATAACACTTCAGTCTAGCTGCCTTCTACACTTAAACATTTGTTACTTCGCTGTGTCATATGCAGTCAAACTCATAAGTCCTTCCAAATCGCTTTTTCCCTCTAAAACAGTACTGTCTAAAAAGAAAATGAGGTTTTCATAAGATAGAAAAAGACTGTAAAGCCAGCAGCAGAAAGCCAGTAACGGCAAGTCATATAACATGGCACATGGAAACATGTCTGGAAACAGTCATAAACTCAATGCGTTTATGTTCCTAAAACACTGAATGTGTTGCTTCACACAATATTGTGTGGAGTTTCAGAAACATGGTATCATGGTATTGGCAAATTCACCTATGATGAAAAGCCTTGCCTTTGTTCAATAATACTTAGTTACTGAGTACTTAAATAATAATACATTAAAAAAAAAAAAAAAAAAGAAGTTTAAATCCATTAAACTCATCACTACTTTGCTGTTCAGTTGTGAGCCTTGGACAGCCCTGAAAGAAAGTGTAGGGACATTTTTATGTTCCACCCTGATGAAGAATTAATTCCTCAATTCATGTGAACAGGAAGAGGCATCTGATTATCTTACCATGATCTTCTGCACAATTGGCCAAAAAAAACACCACCTAAAATTGAGTGATTTCTCTATTAGATCTTTGCATATGTGGATTATCAGACTAATGTAACTAGTAAGAAGTTAGTCTCTGCAAACAGATTATTAATCTATAGTCCATAAACTTTTTCCACTGGGGAGAAAAATACAGAAACTACTCGATTCTTATTTTATTTGTCAAAGAGAATATACCACTAGGAAAGACAAGAAACCCAAATAAGTCCTCTTCATGTACTGAACCTTGCCCAAGGTTCATACTAAATTAAATTTGATACAGAATACAAGAAGACATGTTACTCAAGCACGGGAAAGAATCATAGAGGAAAAAGCTTGTATGTATAGGATTGAAATATCAGTAAAACGTGGCACCAGGACAAGAGAACAGGAGAACACAAACTACAACTATGCTTTTTTGTTACTCTGAGATTGTTGTAAAGATGAATCATCTTTCACCTGCAGAGAGGCAAAAGACAAATAGGACTACAGAGAAGAAATTTCCCAAACCAGTTCTTATTACTACTCTCTTCATACTATAACATCTGAGCATCTGTCGTTCATCCAACTACATTATTGAGCTTTAGTCCATTTTTCTTTTTCTTCACAGTCTACCACTTTCCTCTTACTCAAACTTCTTTTTACGGTAGTGGACTATTTCCACTGGTCTGAGATGTGTTCTTACATAGTCAGCAGCTGAGTTCTAGATAAGCCACACGAGATGAGCTGAGATCAAGGATAATCCTGTTTCCAACCATTACCAAACTAAGACGGCCAGTATAGTAATAAATCCCCAGGCTGCTGTCCTACACCCCCTGTGATGTACTATTGTGTCTCCATCACCATACCTGGTTGTTCCTAATAAGACTGGAAAATGAACTGATAGTCACAGATTTCCAGCTGTGGCTTGTTCAAGCTAAATAGGGCCAGTGACCAAGAAGACTTTGAATGTAAAACTTGAAAACTACCTTCACAATTAAGGTTCAGCTGTACTACTTCATTAGGAGTTAGAAAAACCAAAATCTGTTCTTTATAATGCTTTTAAGGTCTGAGAGCACAATACACCAGGAACCCAGCTCTTGTTCACTGTGCATTCCTATCAGCACAACTCATGAGGTCCAGGCCTCACCCTGGCTATAAATCACACTGCTGTATTTTACATCTGCCGCAGTCAACACGAGGTTCACAAAGGCAGCTTCAGTCCTCTAGCTCACTCTTTGCAGAGACAGATGTCATTGAACTGAGTTTTATATCCAGCAAAAACACAGACATAACAAACTCCCAAATTTCATACTACTATATGGCTGGGGGACAAAATCATTAATTTTTATCACAGCTTAAGCTTGGTCTTTAGTGTTCAGCTTTCTGTCAAAAGTGACTGCCAAATTATGTGTATTTGGTGAATCAAAGACAACAAAGCTCAAACTCTTCCAAGTGCATTCATGAGCCATTTATCAGGGTAGGGCTCCAGTTTACGTATTTCATAAGTGCTGTGCTGTCTTATTCAGTTGAAGAAAATATCTCACAGATAAGAAAGTGAAAAAGATACTGACTCTCACATCATTCTTAAGGTGTGTCAGTTCTTTCAAGGTAATACTACTTTCACACAGATTTTAAAGGCTTATGCCTGTCAGGGCCCTGAGAGCACTACTAGGTCTCAAAGGCCTGCCTAGCCTTAGCTGGGGCTCCATCCACCTCTCTCCATTGGGCCCTGGAGCTCCCTTTCAGCTCACCCTGGGACCTTCAGTCCCTGCCTGAGCTCTGTTGCAGGAGCCCAGGTCTCCAGCTCAGGCACAGCTGCCATACATCTGGCCACAGTCCCCTAGTCCAGACTACCACCCAAAGACTGACCTCCTGAGCTGTCCTGCCCTGACAATATGGTGCTTCTGAGATATCACTGGACTGTCTCTCACCTTCTCAAGGCCTGATCCTCAGCCTGATCCATGGACTGACTTCCCAGCTTGTCCTGAGGTACCTCATTACCACAAACTTTCCTGATGATCTGGATTCTTGGCTGAACAGTCACCATCACCTGGCATGCCCAACTCACTTTGATGCAGGGCAGTGGGACAGGGCCTGGTCAGTGAAGCCTCTGCCTCAGAGAGCAGCCAGCCCTTGCTGCACCTCCACAATACCTTTTTAGACAGATAACCATTTGCCACCAGCAGGGATCACCTTTTACAAACTCTGTTATAAAGCTGACTCTGCCTACTCTAGAAAATGCTGAATTTACAGAAGTTGAACAGCATGACCTAATGCACCCCTTCCTCCATGTAAGGCTTTCAGCTATAGATCTGATGACCTACACAAGCAACTGTAACTGTACAAAAGAAAGACTATAAATACACATTGGGAAAAATGCCTGACATAGGATAATGACTTTCTTAGTGCAAATGAAACATCACTAGATCACAGACCTGTACTACACTGACTACAAAGGGTCGCCTTACATGCATTCCCACCAAGTTAACCACTCGGAAGGTATGGCAGTAAATTAAGAACAGCACTGAGTCAAAGGAATTTGTTTAAAGACACCTTGTGCATTTCACATTGATGAATCAAAATCTCCCCATTACCTCTAGAGAGCAAATGACTATATTCTCCAGTAGAGATGTAAACTCACTGGAACCTGTTCTTAAAAGTACCTCATCTGCTCCTTCACAGAGAAAGCATGTACTCCTGAAGCCAGTTTGTTCGCACTTGTTTGCTTTCGTTTGTTGGGTTTTTTTTAAATACATATGTTTCCAGAAATTATTCCAGTCCAAACAGGTGGATGAAATAAACCAGCAGTGTTACACTCCAGAAACAAAAAAAATTGATCCTTTCTCATTTCTTTTCTCCAACAGACAAACAATCCTGAAACACTGACAATCCTTAAAACCACAGTATTTGCAGGCAGCACAGAATTAAGTGATTTTAAAAGATGCATCTAATAGATTGGCCAGGTCTAGAGACAAAAGTAGGAACTCACCTTCACAGAGAAGCAACACAGTATGTGCTTGATCGCCAGGAATTCCAAGCAAACCTGCTACTAAAAAAACTCTTAACCAGCCTCTATTTATTTTTCCTGACTTCAGAAGTCATCAGTAGTTCTTAGTGTCTCATGCTATAATTATATTAAACCATGTACACAGAGTACATAAACACCATACACACACATAATACATATACTTTGTATGATATAAACTGTAGGCAGAGTTTGCATTAAGCTTATGCATGAATACACAAATGTGAAGTGTTACAGAACAGAGCAATGTCAATGTTATAATAGGACTAAGCCTTAAGCAATACCCTCTGCCTCTAATAAAACTCTGAACTGTCATTATAAAACCATAACATTCAGCTAACTTAGAGCAAACAGGAACAGATTTGCAGAACTGAAGTTCCCAGTAGAAGTGAAGCCTTGCAATTTCCTCTCTATAATTAAAAGTTAAAGTTAATTGCTTTCATCTCATTACAGAATCAGCCTTCTCTTTGCAGTACACTCACAAATTCTAAGATTTACAAGTATCCAGAGTACTTTTCATTTATAATTCTGGATGAATTATGTAATTTCCTGTTTTGCTGAGACTAGAATGCAGTAAATTATATGCTCTCCTTATCCACCATAAGCCATGCTACAATCAATGTAACATCTTAAAATTTCAGGACTGTGAATTAGATTTATGTAAAAAATGCTGTAGAGTTCTTTTGTCTTGGAAAGTTCATTTAACATGAAAATAACCTTTCTGAACGGATCTCTTTCTTCTACAAATTTTCTTCAAGAAAGGAAACGTTCTTATGATCTATTAATGCAACATTAGCTGGGTGGTTTTTTGTAAGACAATACCTCGCTGCTAAAATGATAAATCACACACAATGACTATCTAATCAATTTACTTTTTAGACTATTGTTAGAAAATCATTTCTGAAGAGTGAACAGAATTTTTTAAAAGAGCAATCTTTCAGAATGCATAACTGCCTTCTGAAAAGGAACAAATGTTTTGTATTTTGTTACATTAGTAAATTTTTGCACAGTATTGGAGAAGTTATTTTTGCTTAGGAAAAAAGCTCCATCATTTCTAATATAAACTTTTTCAGAAAGAGTGTGAGATGCAGATGTGTACTTGTATATTTCAAAAGTTATTTTCATAGGTTCCCCTCTCCATTAGATTTTAAACTTGTGAACCGTATTCCAATCTTGCAGTACTAGCTCTTGAAGGGAGCAGGTAAGGAATGTCCATTCCTCTGCTAGAGCAGTCCACTGTAGGATTACATAGTAGCAGCTGGGAACACAGTCTCTGTATATAGGCACTTCATAAAACTAAGATGAGGGACACTTTGCTCCAGACACAAGATAAAAGAAACAGGTCATGCTATAGATAAACTACATGGAAATGAGAGAATAAACTTGTGAGAAGAGGGATACATCCTTTTAGCAAGAGGTTCAGCTTTTTTTTCTCTTAATTAAGCACAGTCAGGCTAGGGGGAGAAAGGAATGGAATAGGAGGAGGCAGGAAGTGTTCGTAATTATATGGGACTGCAACAGTCTTAGGAAAGCTTGTTAATTTATGTGACATTCTCAGTATGTCAATAATAGTAACAATAAAAAAGAAAGCTCACTCCTTTTAACAGTTTCAGAAATGGAAAGACTAGCACCTTTGTTGTGGTTTTAGACCAGCCTCTAACTCAGAACCATCCAGCCGCTCTCTCACTCCCCCTCCTCCGTCCC
>JAOEHY010017196.1:0-27941 GCA_025447955.1 Psilopsiagon aurifrons
GTCACGCTCCTTTTGATGCAGCCCAGGATACGGTTGGCTTTCTGGGCTGTGAGCGCACACTGCAGCCGCCTCATGTTAAGTTTTTCATCGACCAACACCCACAAGTCCTTCCACACAGGGATGCTCTGAATCTCTTCTCTGCCCAACCTGGAGCTGTGCCTGGGAATGCTTTGACCCAGGTGTAGGACCTTGCACTTGGCATGGTTAAACTTCATCAGGTTGGCATCAGCCCGCCTCACAAGTGTGTCAAGGTCCCTCTGGATGGCATTCCGTCCCGCCAGCATATCAGCCAAACCACCTAGCTTGGTGTCATCGGCAAACTTGCTGAGGGTGCACTCAATCCCACTGACCACCAACAAAGATGTTGAACAAGATGGGTCCCAACATCGATCCCTGAGGGACACCACTCATTACTGGTCTCCAGTTGGACATTGAGCCATTGACCACAGCTCTTTGTGTGTGGCCATCCAGCCAGTTCTTTATCCATGGAGTGGTCCATCTATCAAATTGATGTCTCCAATTTAGAGACAAGGATGTCATGTGGGACAGTGTCGAGTGCTTTGCACAAGTCCAGGTAGATGACATCAACTGCTCTACCTCTGCCCATCGGTTCCCTAGCACCATCATAGAAGGCCACCAGATTGGTCAGGCAGGATTTCCCATTTATATATAAAATATATATATATATATGTATATTTGGTATATACTTATCCAGAACTGTGTAATCTTCTTACTGCAAATAATTGTCTCAGATTAAGTACTTTGAAGCACAGTTTATGTCACTTCAGAAACCACCTTCTAAAGTACTTAATGGGTCTTGAGGTAGCATGTGAATAACAAAAACCAGTTTATCTTGTCCTGAAAGACTGTTTCTAGGACCTTAAAAATCATAGAATTCTGATTGTCATCTTTGCATCTTTCCCATCTCAATCTTGCCCTGAAGTTTGCAGTGGACGCCTTTGATTATGGTTTCTGAGAGCATGTTTGATACCCTCTGAAAACTTTCTGTCTTGTGTTTTTCAACTGTTATAGTCTCAACAGGTCATGAACTATCAATTGTCAACATCATATTTGAAATCAGTATTTTGAGAATGAGAAGGACAACATGGGAGAGTAGCAGTTTCATTCAGGATTGGTGTTTTGGAGCTACGAAGATTAGCAATGAATGATCACAAGATATTGCCTCTTTAAACCTGTTATTGGTCTTTGCTGCAAGCAGTTTATCTTATTTCTATTGCTTGTTTTTACAGTGTTAAGTGCAGTAAATCTCTAACCTGAGGCCAGTATAATCTTTTTTTTCTGCTGATATTCATGTTTTACTGGAGAATATGTTTTGGGTTTTTTGTGTTTATATTTCTGACTCAAACAAGACTTTAAAACAAAATTAATCTTACTTTGGAAGATTTTACATATGTATTTTAAAACCCTCAACAACCTACACTTAAAATACTGGAGGCTTTTCTTTCTGTGGTGGTGGCATGTTTCACTGGGTGCCAGACCAAAAGTCAGAAACGCAAGTTCTAATCCAGACACTGGCATGTAGTTGCTATGAGTTCTTGGACTTTGGGTTTAGTTAGGGAGTATGCACTCATTAGTTTACTTAAATTGCATTGAAAGTGCTAGAGAGTCTTTGCATGGAGATAGAGAAATTATGTCATCACAGATAGTGATTGTGTTGAAAGGGTTAGTGCAACATTGATGGTTTGACTAAACTGATAGTTTGACCAGCTAGTCATGATTTTAATCCAATAGTTCGTACAGATACAGCTTCCTTGCTCTCATCTGGTTGTCTTTGGGTGTGTTTTTCTGAGTTTCCTACCTCCTAGAAATGTTAATGATTATCCTGGAGAAGTTGGGGGGGGAGGGTGTTTGAGTTTTTTTACTTCAATAAAGGTGAATTGATGAATCTTAACAAAAGCCTGTGTTTGTAGCTGTAACAGACGCAGTTCAGTTTCAAGCAGGTGGCTGGGGTGTGTTATAGATTTAAGAGCAAAAATGTGGTTTATTTATAACTTAGCATTGGCTTAGTGTTCTGGGACTTGTGTTGCAGTATAGATCCCTTGCATAACCACTGCTTGAAAAGCATCCTTTTATCTCATCAGTGTATTAGATGGAACCTCCTTATTGGATATGGGTCATGGGACCTGAAGTGCTAAATAAGTTACTGCTAATATAGAGCTGTCGAGGTTGGTGTGAGAGGATGACTGCTATGCTGGGTCACACAGTAGTGGCCAAAGCTTCATTAATTAGCAGTCAACTGTGACAGTTTTACTATGTGTCTTTAAGGTGCTGATTCAAAGTACATCACAGAAGCCTGTGAGGGAATACAGAAGTAAAGTTTAAATCTGAATTCCAGAGTACCATTCTCACTGCTTTACAACATGGATTTCTTAGTATGTTAGCAGTAGCATGAAATTAGTGTGCCACAGGGAAAACTGGTTTTATGTGCGCAGTGGTCTCAGCAAGATTAATTTCCTAGTGAAGAGTCAACTTTGTGAGCCCTTAGCAACCAAGCATTTAATCTCGAATTTCTCTGTGATACTGATGCTGTCAGTGGAAGGGCACAAGCTGACAGTTCTCTGCTTTAAAACAAAGGGAGTTCATGGGTGGCTGTTCCTGCACTGTTTCTTGGAATTTATGCAGTAGTTTGTGGTGCCCTTCATTTACTGATGTGACAAGAGTATCTGTCCTCTGTTCTGGTAGAGTTGAGGGCTAGGCGGGGGTAGTCATGTTAGTTACATGTTCTTGAAGAAATGTGAGAGGGATCAGTTTGGCATTTTTGGTTCCATGTGTAGTGTATAATATGACTAGCAGCCGACTGCATTCTGATATGTATTTGTATGAAAAAGCAAATAGCTTCATCTTGTAGGAAGGATTCTGCATGCCTGTAAAGAGCAAATGCTTTTCAGCATTTCCAGAAACTATTCCTCTTCATACCTCAGTGATCCTTCTTATATTCCGAACAACATAACTAATGAATCAATAGTAAGAGAGTTCTGAAAACCTAATGCTTAATTAAAGTTCTATTGAAAAAGGCCAATAAAATGTTTTTCTGGTGTTTTGGTTTTTTTTTTTTTTAAGTAGCAAAAAGAGGTTCAGAATTCGAAGGCATCTATTTAGGTACGGATAGTGCCTGAAATTATTATTTGAAAATGAAAATACTTCTTTTTGAGCCCCAAAATATCTACTTTAAATGTACAATGTAAGGTGGAAGTAAAAGTGTAATTGCTCATGAGGTATGTATCATTTGTAGTTTTATATTGAACTGGCCTTAGGGAGTGTTGCCTTTTTGCTGCATGAATTCCTCACCAGGCCATTTCCTAGGATTTGGCTGTTAACAGGTGTCAAAGCAGATTCCCACCTTTCTCTCTCCATGTGTTTTGTTGCTCTGCTGCTTTTCATAGAATCACAGAATAGTTTGGGTTGGAAGGAAACTTCAAAGGTCATCTAGGCTAACCCTCCTGCAATGAGCAGGACATCCTGATCCCGGTCCAGTGGGAAGAGTTGTCCTCTTAGCTGTGCAGTTCACAGAAAAAAGTCTAGGCAGACTCCAGACGTACACAGGCCACGTGTGTCTTCGCTGTGGTACCTTCCAGAGCTCAGTTAGAAGTGAGAGGGGAAAATGCAGGCTTAGCTACTAAATGTGGAAATTACTGTCCAGTTGACATGTGCATTGGGCAGGTTGCTTCCTCCAGACTGTATAGGACTGTTGGGGCCTGCATATCACGGCTTCGGCACACGCCCTCATTATCAGTATTTGGTGGCAGAAACCTGCCCTATAATATGTAGCAAGTGTGTTCCATCACCTGCTGAGGGGTTATACAGTTAAATGCATTAGTTGTATATCAAAATCATGACTATCAGTATGCTGCATGCTACAATAATGCAGTTAAATCTTGCATTTTAGGCTCCCAGTGGTCAGGAAAGGTTTTCCCAGCCACGAATAGTACAGCTGTTGCGTCCACACTGTGAAATCACTTTTCTCTGAAAAACCAGGCAGGACGTGTAAGTTCAGGAACTTTATTAGCTGTCTGCTCTTGCAGGGTGAGGTTCATCCTGCATCACCAGGATGAAATCTGTAACTATTTCTAAGTTTACAATCAAATCAGCTATTCGGGCTATTTGTTTCCAGATGCTGAACTACAAAACAGAGTGCTGTTTGGGCGAAGAGCTATGTATTTCACAGCAGTGGGCTAATTATTATATACTTGCTTTTAAGATAGTAAGGCCATGAATTTATTCACATTTATTACATTTTTCCTGGAAGGTTGCCCATAATACTTACCAGGCAGGAGAGAACATAGATATTTCTCAAAAATATGTTTGTAGTTTAATTGGCTCTTAAAAAGAAATCTTTACTTCCAGATGCTGCTTTTGACTTGTCTAATAACTTGACTGGATTTAGTATCTGTCTGCTTAGTTTTGTTTTGATCCTGTACTGCTGATATGTGAGAGACAGAATTGGTCTAAAGAGCTTTTTTTCTCAGTTGCCTTGTATAGAAATATAGTATTTATGGATCTCAGAGCCATAAGGGGTATGATACATTTAAATCCTCAGCTCCAAGAGACTAAATGGATGCCAAGAATTTCTCATGAGTGGTCTCTGTACTTTCCCCTATTCTTACTGTAGTGTTGCGAATCTTCTGTATTTTGGTTGACATTAGCTCCTCAAGAAAATTAGAGAGGACTGTTGCAATGTTCTAAAGGTGTTTCAATCCAGAATCTGTTAGGCTTAGGATTCTAAAGAAAATATAAATTAGTAGCTTGAGGAAGAATCTTAAGGCTGAAGTCTAACAGCTGAAAAGCGATCTTCAAGTTACCATGAGCTAATGGTATGGGCAGATGCTCAAGCTTGTGTTTATTAGAAGGCTATACTCCAAATAAGATGAGCAGCAGCTATTGTGGATGGAAACTAAGTTAGTGAGCTTTAACCATTTTCTTGGCAGACAGGGATGACCCTAGTATTTTCACATGACTAAGTGTCCCCTAAAACACATTGACAGTGTTGCCCCTGAACAGAGGCATACATTGAACTGTGGGACATCTCAGAGCAGGCTGGCTCAAATATTTGTGTTGCTCTGTCACTAGTATCGAAAGCCTGATGAAATTCCAGCTAGGTTCAAGTAAGTTTTGCTGTTAGATTCAAATGGACTTGCATTTTTACCACAAAAACCATTAGCAGACTGCAAAAATTCGGTGGACATGTGATTTAACGTGAATTTAATCACTGAAGATCTGACAGGTATCTGTCAGAACTATAAAAACATTCATTCTAGCATGTTGAAAAGTGTGTGTATTTTTTGTTTGGTATTCTAAAGAGTGGCTCGACCTAATTTGCTTGGCTTGAAAACAATAGACATGGTTGCAGGTCTCTGCTGAGTTGCTTTTCACTACAGTCCCAGACAGTAAGAAAAAGAGAAATAGAAGTGAAATCCAAGAGTTGACTTTTGATAGATGCAAAGAGACCAATCTTATTTAAAACTAAATTGGTACTTGATTTGCTTCCAATAGTAATGATTTTGCTTAATATGACTCAGCTATGCTAGTGTCATCTGCAAACATGTAAAATTCAAAACTGGAATTGTTAGCTGAGCAAATAGAAACTTGACATTGTTTGGGTTTCAAATTTAATGCTTTAATATTTAATACAAAGGAAATTGGAGTTACTTTTTTTTTTTTCTTTTAAAAACAGAATTTGTGGCACAAAAAAGTCTGTGTTGGGTTGGGGGAACACCTGTGGTATGAGATCTGTCTTAAAAGATCGTTTAACCATCTGCTGACTGAGCCCAGAGTCATTTCCAGCTTGGAAATAAACAGATGCTTTCAGCCCAGTGGAGCTGTTGATGCCAGGCTCATTCCTATCAACGTGTGCAGTGGTACATTGCAAGAGCTGACAAATACTGAGCTTTCCAGTTGAGAGCCCAGAAGCAATATCTACACAGCATTCTGCCGAAGCTATTGATCCAAGCCTGTTGTCCCTGTTATATCCTTGTGCTGGGCCATAAAAAGAGATCACCTGTCTAGGAGCCATGTCTGGTCTAAGTGGTGCTGCTTTGTTATGTGTATGATCTCACTTTTCTCTAATGAACATGCCATCTCCGGCAGTTGGAGCCATCAGTGGAGCAGGAGATGTTGAGACATGCAATGAAATAGCATAAACTGGCAGCCTTGTGCCTGATGCTCATGTGAAATGCCCGGTGTGCTTTTGTGGTTTCCCTTCTTATTATGCACGCCCAAAGTTTGAAGATTAGACAAATGTGTGAAGGGAGCTTTAAAATATGTGTTTGCTTTCTTTTGTTCATTATCTGGACTTGAGAGCCTTATAGTGTGGGCCTTTCTTATTCTTCTTTAGCCACATAGGGAAGCTATAGAGAGCTACTCTATCCTGGTAGAATAACTGGTATATTGGTCACTCTAAATTGATTGTGATTTCCAATTCATTACAGATGAATAGGGGCAGCTTGCAAATGGTAGAGTAAATGGCAAGCTTGGAGTTACTACAGAGTAAGAGATCTAATGAGTAATCCTAGCAAATGAAAGCACGTCCCTTACTAAGAAGCTAAGAACAAACTTTGTATTTGAATAGCCTTGATAGTTACTCCATTCTTGCGGCCTTTTGAGATGTCCCATGGTTCCTGTTACTTGCCACAGTGTTAAAATTTGGCGAGCAGAAAGCTACATGGTGGATTGCTGCTGCAGTGCCTGCTGGTTGTGTGCCTTTTCAGGAAAGCCTTGGTAGCGTATCAGAACTGAATTTCAGCAGTGTCAGTGTGCCCTGTGTAGCATGGATTGGAATGACAGCCCACAGGAGCTGCCAGAGCATCACTAATATGTGTTGGAAGCATATTCATGCTGGAGTGTTTGTGTATCACAGAAGACTACATAACCCCTGCTCTTTCTCCCCAGTTTCTAAGTGAAGAGATAGCAGAGGGAAGGAGCATGGGTGGAGTCTTTTCATAACCATCCCAAACAGGGCAGCTCCTCCTCTTTCCTTCAGGCTGGAAGTACCATGTGCTGCACATCTGAGAGCTTTGGAAGAGGGTGGGCTTGACTGGGCTCTCCTGGGAGTTGGTACTGTTCTAGTCCTCCTCTACAGGCTTTCTTCCAGCTAGTGGTATTTGTCCTGTAGTCCACATTTGCAGTACTGAAAAGTTGAAGATTTGACCAATGATCATGGTGGATTTGAGGAGAGATTATGATGATTGTGCACAAGATTATTTGTCTTTTTCTTTTTTGGCTTGTCTCAACTTCTCTGTAGAAAGTAGGAGCTATACTTAGGAATAATGAGTCTTTAGCTTGATGATTATGTGCTCCTTTTTTTCCCCCAGCAGCATTCTTCCTAATTTCAGCATACAGGATGATCCATAAGGGGATAGAATTATGGCTGCACGAGCAAGTTCAAATATGCTATTTCCTAATTTATGAATGGCTGATTTTTTTTCAAATCTGAATACTTTTTTGGGGATGGAAGGTTTTTCCTTTTATTTAATGTGATGTGTTTGAAAAATTTACTGTAGATCCCCCCATAAAATGATGCAAATTTTGGTGTCCGTTCTTCCTTGAAGTAAAAAAAAAGCTCTATCTTTTGTACCTCTTTCCTTTTCTGGATCTGGCATGGGAATGTTAGAGATAGGAATGAACTGGAAATCTGCAGTGTTAAAATAATACGTATCAAATGTACTTGACTTGTTAAGGACATGAATTTGCAGTTTGTTTTCTCTGTAGCATCTCTGCATTCATAAGATTTTGACAAACCTAATTTTTTTTCACAAATAAAGGAAGTATTTCCTATTCACTATAGAGAGGCAGATAGACAAATACTCTATCCAGATGTTGTCTTAAATAAAAGTGGGATTAGGGATGTTCAGTTATGGGAAAACCCCTCCAATTTTGTTTTACCTGGGACCTCTCATGCAAGAGATTTTCTGGGCTTCCCCTTCAGAAGTGCAGGTTGCTGAATTTCTGAAGGAAGCAATTCTGACATATGTGGCCAATAAAACTTCCTGAATGCAGTGTGTGAAGCTGGTTAAAATTCTCACTGAGAGGTTGAAACAAAACCAGTGGTCAGACTCATCAGGCTGCTATCCCAGTGAGCCTACCCTAGTTTCAGTTCTCAGAGAAATGTGACTTGCAGTGGTAGAGATGAGCAATCCCACCATGTTTGTGCTGATCCTCAGGGTGATATCAGTGGTGTTAATCACAACAGAGACTTATCTGGTCTCATTCTCAAGAGCTAAATCTAGCTATCTGTAAATCACACTTCTTTCTCTTTGAAAGCTTTGTGGGTAATGTCTGGTTACTCCTATTTCAGGTGATTCCCTCTTTCCCTTTCTGTTTTTCTGGATAGGTCTAGGAGCTCCTTAGGATTGCCCAGTAGGAGCCTTAATAGCCATCATTTGCATATGGACTTTAGAATATGTAAGTATATTTATAGACTGAAAGATGAACATTATTGCACAGAGGAAACAACATTCCATTTCCTGATGTGTACTAGATTCAGAATAAAACAGTAAAAAGCTCCAGCGTGTTGTAGGAGGAAAAAAAAAATGCACAAAGCTCTTTTCATTTCCACCCCTTCCCCAGTCTGTTCAGCATTTTCAAGTTGGGTGCTTACTGCAGTTGAATATTGCCAAGGGTGAGGTGTCAACACATCGTCTTTGATTTGAGTATTTCTGATTTTAAGGCTTTCTCCACTGTACTGTTTATTCCTGTGGCTGTGCCCTAGTGCACTGCCCGACCTGCTCAGTTTTGCCGACATAGCTGTTCTCGGAGCTGTACTGTGACCTGCATCATGGAAGCCATCCTGCAGGATGCAGTGCAGGAAAAGGAAGATAATGATGATACTCCTCAGAATGCGAGCAAATGCAACAAATGCCTCCAAACTGGGTGGTTTTAAATTCAACTCCATTAGGGTGCAAGTTAGTAGAAACTTCAGTGCAAAAAGCTTAAATTGAACCAGCTTCCTACTCCCTAACCTCAATTGCACCCTCTGCATTGTGAGATGTATTTTGTAAGACTGCTTAAGTCAATGCTAAGAGTCATGATTTTCTTGTGCAAGTAGAGTACAGATTATTTTTAAGGTTGTTCTTGAGGTTTTGGTTTTGCTTTTTGTTTGGCTTGGAATGTATGTACACACATGCTATGATTTAAGGTATGTTTTCCAAACTGTGTTCTATGTTTTGTGTTGTTTAAGCTGGACTTTATCTCCTTATTAGCAAGTTACAGCCAGTGTGGTGGCTGACAATAGAAGGTTTATCTAAACATTAACAAATTAACTGGGACAGGATGTGTGCTGGGCAAGGGCAGCAGCAGGAACCTTTGCTCAGCTAGAGCGCATGACCCCACTTCTCAGCCTGCATGGTTCTGAGCATAACCTGTGAGCTGTGAAGCAGTTGCTTGCTGATATCCCTACAGAGGAGTGGGTGAAAGAAATCGTAAGCAAAGAATACCTTCAAAAGCTTTGAGGAGCACTGGCGTGTGTAATACCTGTGCAAAGAACAGAGGAAAGCTGAGGGGATTGCAAGGCAAGTACAGCACTTTTCAAGCCCTTTGAAGGAGCTCAGTGAACTGGGTGCAACTTCCTTCGCCTCCTGTAGAGGGGTGAAGAGCTGAGTCAGCTTTGTTGAGATCTGAACTGTGATCTCCCACATTTTAAGCCGAGTTACGGGGCTGCAAACCTGACTCATACACAGAAATCCAGCTGCAGAAATATGGTTCCCATCAGATTGCACTGTCCTCTTGGTACGTACAAGACACTATGTCATTCATTTAGTCCAGTGAATGTTTCTGGGTTTTATACCACTTCAAAGCTTGCATTAGGAACCTTTTGGGACTATTGTTTCCTTTCTGTCATATCTCCTTTTCAAGCTAGTTCTGTTTAACTTTGGAAACTGTGCTCCTTCTACAGCCATCTCACCTTGAGAACACACCATAGAGCAAACAGAATTGCTGAATTCTCTCAGAACAAGCACTGCTCATAGTCACATTGCAACTCAGCATCCACCGTGTGCTGTCTGATCTCAGTTCCAAGAAGTGAAGGGGGGGGAATTCCAAACAAACCCCTGGAACTGTTAACTGATTCCCTTGGATGAGACCATGAGAGATGAAGCATTTTGTCTACTGAACACTTTGTAGGATAGGTGTGGAAAGGACTGTATGGAAGAATTTCCAGTTGGAGCGGAGGGGGTGGAATACCCAAAGGTTGGCCTCTGCCTCCTGCCCATCTCTGTTGGTAGGGATAAGACCCACATCGCTGTTCTTTGCCTACACTAAATCCTACAGGAATGCCAGTGAGGTACATGCAGAAGAATAAAAGCTCCCTGCTCTAACTTTCCTCATGGAAGTTGGAAGTGGTTTATGCTCCTACAGAAGTTGGGATTTTTTTTTTTTTAAGGAAGTTTTGAATGTAACAAGTGAGGTGAAGTGAATCGAAATAATAAGTTTCTGCAAAATACCAGTATACGTTAAGACGTCTCTGTTGCTTGCATTAAGCCTAGAAAGAAGCATGAATCATAGTAATCCATTTAGGATATAGATACACACAGCCTATTACATCTGTTTTGAAGGTTTTGGTTGTGCTGCCCTCTTACTGTACATATTAACTACTTGTCTTTTTAATTCATTAGATCAGCTAACACATTAGTTATCTGCACCAGAAATTACTCACTTTTTGCCACTTTTTCTCTCTGGAAGGCTCCACTGAGTCCTTTGGAGACTTGACTCCCTCTATCTCCTTCCAGGTCCCACGTTATTCGTCCCACCTTTGTGAGCACCTTATGTCATGGTAACAGTCCCTTCTGCTGAGTCGGGTTGGACTCTGCTCCCTGTGGAGCTATCAGAAGAGCTGGCTGCAACTTTCTCCTTCAGTCCTGGTGGTGAGGAATGTTATCTGTAGAGCTGCCAGCTCCAGCAGGTCTGGCTTATTGGTCAGATGGTGTTGGATTGTAAAGCAAAATCCTGTACATGTGTGAATGTATTTCCAGCTTGGGAAAAAAAATCCCAGACTTGGTCTGTGTTCTGGAGAGGTGAATATTTCATCTCTTACGTGAAAGAACATTAATGTTGCTGGCCCCACTCAGTTTCAGTTCCCTCAAAATCTAGAGATTAATTTAAACTCTTAGATTTTTTTTTTAAATCAGGCTGTATATTTTTGTCATTGTTTGGTTTTCTAAACCCCCACTGGGAAGGGAAGGGGTTGCATGTGTGAGCACTCTGTTGTCTCCCAAAGAAATGGTGAGGTTTTATTAAGACATTCCCATCTCTACATCTGTCTGCCTATCCTCTGAGCCCATCTCCAATCAGGTTTCTTCCCATTTCCTAATTCAGCTGTATCCCCATTTACCTTCTATTCTCCAGGCCTGCAAATGCAGTTCTAGCAGGATTCTCAATTTTCTGAGTCTCACAATAGAGGTGCACAGGACCTTTACCATTTTCTCAGGCTGAGTGCTTAGAATAGTTGGTTTGGATAAAGTTCTTCATTAAAAATTGGAATTTCTTTTAAAGTGTTGTAAAATGTCAACCCCAAACAAGCTTTCAGGGAGCTGCCATTGCTAAACAAGGCTGGTATTTATTCCTTAGTTTTGTGGTGCTGGTATGAGTAACAATTGCTATCATGAGGCTGTCATAGGTACGGATTCACCAAATCCCTTCAGTAAGTGATTTAAACATGCATAATTTTAGGCAAACATTTTAGTATTTTGCTACCTTAGCAAACAGGATAAGATGAATAATTCAAGAACTGCAAGGGCCAGAAAAGAGACTCCCATTGATACTGAATGGATGTCGAATCAAGTCTCTGCCGTATCAGGGAAAATTTATCTGAGAAAAGTTTGCTGTTTAGTCTGACGTTAGCAGTATTACAGTGTAACAGATGAATGAAGCATGTGTGGTTTTGTCTGTTTTAAAGTCTGGCATTTCTTCATATGAATAACTGGATTGCTTTTGGGTGACTTAGCTACGTGAGGAGGGTGATCACAGCGAGCACCCTTTCTTTTTGCATACCCAGGCACATCATCTGGAAAATGTGAGAATGCATTGGCTGTGCGTTACAAGATAGGAAATAAAGCCTTGGAAATGGCTCTACAAAAGAAGTAAGTTCAATTTTCTTATTTGGTATCAAGTGATTTTTAAGGGTCATGCTCTGGCTGCATTCATATGTCTCCACTGTAAATACTTGACCAATACTAACAGTTCAGCCCGGGACTTCAGTATAAAGTTTGGTACAAGAAGCTTCTTTCATTATAAGGAGTTTTTTGTTCAGTGTTATTGTGATAGTCTAATTTGCCAGTGACTATTTCTGTTTAACAGTATATTTCTTATGTTACTTTTAGAAATTGTTTAGCATATAGTCTCGTCAGTGGCTTTACAAAGTCTCTCATGATACCTTTTTCAAAGAAATTTTGTTTCTTAAATGCTATTCTCCAGTTTATATTTTTCCAGCTTCCAAAACTTGCCTATCAGCAGTTTTCATTCTCACAGCTTGTCTTCTCCCATTCCAGTTGCCATGTGCTGAGCCACGTACAACAGAAATGGAGATTTTGCCACAAGCAAATGTGGTGCCTTTTTCAGATGTGTTTGTGGGTTTTGGTGCTCAAGATACTACCTGGATACCAGCCCATCTGGAATGTTAGACAACATGAATTAATTCTTGGAAGAGCCTTTCTAGCAAAGGCAGTCAGGAACACAGTTCAAACCGGAAAATGGGCAACAAAACCCTGAGCTGTGTTGACAGAGCTTTCTTTGAAAATCTGCTCCCCCCTCTGATCTTGGATATCTTTCTCAACTGTCTAGTGGTTTAAAGCAAGATCTGTGTTCTTACAGAAGTACATATGTGAGCAGATGTCCATGTGTAAATGCACTGTAACTTTACAGCTTCCCTATTATGAACAGCAAACATCAGTGCAGCCATTTGCAGTTCTTTCGACCAAGGTTTAGATAACTTTGTTTTCTTTCTCACAGAGAACTAATCTTGGAAGGCTAGAACTTGTGTGCAGAGCGATTGGAATTAGTTATATACTGGAACCACAGCTGATTTGGTTGCATCCTCCAACATGACCAATCGTCAGTAAGTACCATGTGAGGATAGTTACAATTTTCCTTAAATAAAAGGGAACAAATTGCTACCTGTAGGAGAATGACGTTGTGACATCACAAGGGTTCTGTCAGCCTTACTTGAAGGAGAAGTTGATATTTTGAGTAGGAGTAGGATATGATCAGTTGTTTAAAGAGTGAATTGGCAGAAAAACTGTGAATGCTGAAAACATGTCTGATGTGTTACTAACAGCCAGTGGCTGGGAAGTAGTATGTCGTGTTATTGTCAGATGTTTGCCTTTTTTCTTCACTGCCACCAAACCTTGTCCCAAAGTTGTTTGCAACTCTAATGTGTTGGTTTGATTTGTTTTTTCTTTTCAGTCAAATCAAGCACTGTCTGTCATTTAGTCTAAGGATGCAGAATCTAAATACTTTTGGGAGAGGGAGGGTTGTGCCAACCCTTTATCCTTTATAATACTGGAAATTGGATCATTGTATGCTCTTCTGTGCAAAGCTGACCCCGCTTGGACTTGTAAGAGTAAATGTCCACAGGATGGCACTAAAGGTGAAAATCAAAGAAAGAAAATTCTTGCTAAAATTAGCTCTTCCCTCTGGGCTTCTGATTCAGGTTGTTGACAGAGCAATACTGTTCTGTTGGAAATGAATCTATTTGCTTTCCATTATTAGTTAGACTAAGAATAACATAAAGTAAGCCTTTAGGTTGTTCAAATAGTAATTTTTTTTTGCCTATACTTTCTGCCATACTATGACCCAGTTGCAGCGTTTCCCTGCCAAATATAGCAGCATTTTCTGATTTTTAAAATTACTTTCTTGTGTAATGTTGGCAGCAGTTAGCTCCTTCGAATTTAGGAATCATGTTTTCTGCCCAAGAGGGTTAGTCTAATGGTGAGGCTCTGACCAACAGAATCTTTCTTTAGCTCTTTCCCATAGAATTTTAATTCCTTCATCCACATCCTTAGACTTACAAGTTATGTGAGTTAAGAAATCCTCTAATTATTTTTTTTCTGAAAGAAAGCAAAATAGCTGTTAATCAGGTTTCTTTACTAGCTGGAGGATTTTGATGAGCTTCTCTAAAACAAAATCCTCAATATAGCTTCTGCAGTCATGTAACAGAGGGAATTTAGTGGCAAGCGCTTTTTCAGTATAGCCTTAAGGAAAAAGAGTATCTTCACTCCTGCTGTTGAAAACCTGAGACAAGTAGCCTCAGATTTCTTTAGAAGTTAGCAAGCTCTCCTGGATGAAAGCTGGAGAAGTTTATGCTTGCACCTACTCTGAATCAAATGGAGCTGGCAGCTTGACATGCAAGCTGTCTCCTATAAAAAAGCTATCCTTTACATGTGCTAGATAATAAGTTGCCATCCATCAAAACTATTTTAATATTGACCCGCAGTGGAAGAGGGGTCAAACTGCATCCACTAATGAACAGTTGCTTTGTATAAAATGATTAATAAGCTGAGCTGCTCATTGCTCACTGATGTAACTCACAGAGCAGTGAGGATTTAGTTGGCACAGTTACATGCCTGCCTTCTGTTTTGCACAAATATTTTATTTGGATTCATGAAGACAAGTGAGGAGAGATTTGGTTTGTCCTCTCAATGGGGGCACCTTCCTCAGTGCCTTGGCTAAGGCTTTTTAAGTTGCTGGCTTTTAAGGATTCTGTGAGTTTTTGTTCTAAGTTATTCTTATTTGCTTGCTTATTTACATTCATTTAAATGTATATCTGTGGAGAGAGGGGGGGTGTTTTATTTTGCATATTACATTTTCAGGTCTACAATAGAAGGTGGTGTTTCAGAAGTCGAGATAATTTCGCAACAAGTAGAAGAAGAGACCAAAAGCATTGCTCCTGTACAGCTTGTTAATTTTGCTTATCGAGATCTACCTTTAGCTGCACTTGATCTGTCTGTGGCTGGGTCCCAGCTTTTGTCAAATTTGGATGAGGAGTACCAAAGAGAAGGGTAAGTACAAACAACACGATTTTGTTTTATAGTTTTGTGTTATGTGAATTTCATGGCTTTGTACAAAACAAAACCTTGAGCTGGAAAAGTGCAGCCAGTTCTTGAAACTATTATAACAGGACGGATGCAAACTTTTCTAATCTAACTAATCTGTGCTGGTTTGGGGCTCTTTACACTTTTAAGTGATTCATAGCTGCTATTTGATCACAGTCTGGAAGTCTTCTTTCAGGGAAAAGTAGACCAGGCATCTACCCACCAGGCAGGCAGAATGGCCTGGTGAAAGCTCTTTGTGAAGAGGGTTTTTGAGGGGGTTGCAGGGTGACAAAGTTGGCTACTGTGATTCTTGGACGTAGCTGTGCATCTCTTGACTGAGGGATAACGACATAGAACTGCTGATTCCTGGACAGATTGTATACTTTTCTCAGAGTGATTTGAATAGCTTGCTTGTGTGAGAATGTTGTCTTTGATAATGTGTATGCAAACTACTCCTGTTTTCACAGAACAAGTAACTGCATTTAACATGAAGAAGAGACTTTCAGGGGGTCTTGTAAGAGACTCTTTTCCTCACAAATAAAAGAATAGTATGTTACTGATCTCCATGATGTTTAGGACAAGAAGTGAGAAGCTTGAATTGCAGCCAAAGAGAAAAACGAGGGTAGTGAAGTGCTGGGATAGACAAACTAGTATGGGAGGAGGGGAATAGAGTTGTAGTTGCTAGGTGTTGTGAAGAAGATGTGTTTGTCAGGAATGATAACGCTCTCGTTTAACATCCCTTGGGACAGAGGTGAGGTGAGTGCTTGTGCCTAGCCCCTCTGATTCTGTGATTACTGTGCCACTGTGTGTCACACACTGAATGTATATATATTCCACTGTTAGTAAGATCTGTCTAAAAGCATTTCGCAGTAAGTCATATAGAGCTTTCACTGTTGAAGACATTAGGCTTTATGTAAGCCTCCATTTATTAACAGCTGAATGCATTTTAACCTGTGCTCAGAAATCAGTAGAGAGACCTGCTTGATCTCTACTCAGCAGGTATTCTGTATGGTAGTCAGGAAGCAGTATGTGGGGAAGGCTCTTGCGTTTAATTTCTTTCCAAATTGGACTTTATGAGACATCTCCAGAAAGTTGTTCCTCCAAACAAGGGGAAATACATTTCAAGTAGGTTATATAAGTATGGTACAACTCTAACATAAAATACCCTGCATAGCAAAGAGGCACTTGAAAATTAATTTGAGTATGCAGGTGTAACCCTCAGGCTATTTTGGTGCTGAGTAAATACCAGTTTAGTTCAGATATGCATTTTTATAGATTTTTATGATCTGAAACTCAATTCTTCACTGTTCCAAAGTGCACAGATCTGTCATTGTAACCATTTGAGCAGCATTGCAGTCTTAAGCAGGAAAATAGACGTGTCATTCTTCTCCTCAGCAGAGTTCTCTTCCTTCACATAGGCTCCTTTTGTGGCTTTATCAGTCTGAACGGAAATAAGCAGGTGCCATTCAGATGTCCCAGCTGTAGAGTGGATTCTCTGAAGAAAATTCAGAGCTTTAGTTTGTATGTCTCAATGCATTCTGGCTGAGTGTGTTCAGCTCAGTCCCAGCATTACATCTGCCTTGTGGGAATGGCAGCTGCTTCCTTTCAGAAGCATGGAGCACAACTGATGCCTTGTGAAATTCAGGAGCAGATCTCAGCTCAAGAAGCCTAGCAGCAAAAGTAAAATACTGGCTCCATACCACCTCATGGCTCTGTTGGGAATATGTCTGATTTTATGAATGTGGTGTAATTTTTTTCTCATGGCCTTGCTAGGTATTAGATCTTAGCCTTGTTAGATGGCTTCCACCAGAGTAACAAGGAGGTATGGTGTGTCAAATCAGTTTGGTACAGGAACTGACAGCTGCATCTCCCTCATGCGCAGAGCGTGATGTGGGAAGGGCAGCACAGGAGGGGGCAGAAAATATTTAAGTACCTGTAGTTTCTGCCAGCTGTTCATAACTGTGAGGTTATGGACTTCAGTTCATGAAATTATGGCTCTGTTACCCCAAAGCTGCCATGCAGTTTGCCACTGGAGGTATCAAAAGACGCTGCCAATGCCAGAGAGTACTAATAGGTGACGTAAGACTCCTCTTCCCATCCCTGGCGGTCTGCCTTTGTCACAAGCTCCAAGTGTAACATTCTGTACGCTTTTCCCTGAGAATTTCAGGGACGGTGCCAACCTGTATGGCCTGCACATATCCTGTGTCGCTCTGTTGTTCTAGATCCACAGTTGATCTATGCAAGTTGTAGTTGGTGTAACTTTAAGGCTCTGCAGCAGGAAGGTCTGGTGCGTCTCTGTGTTTGGAAAATGCTGGGCGGTTGTGACAAGCTGCATCTGTCCATGGCCTTTTGGTTTTCGACATAATAGTACGTAGTCCCTAGTTCCTGATATAGGTTGTAGCATTTCGTCGCTGGTCAGTCTCCATCTCCTTGCACAGAGCAACAAGAGAGACATCAGACTAAAGGTGAATGAGTGGGCAATAAAAGACTCCTGCGTCTGGCTCGATTCTTCCCTGCAGTGAGGCTGATGTGACTGATGTTAACTGAGCTGTGTATCTTTCTCTTCAGAAGAGGAAACGTTCTGAGAAATTACACTAATAATATAACTAGAACATTTTGTTTTATGTGACTATAGCAATTTCTATTTATAAAGGTATGGCTCTTCAACTCTGTAACAACGTGAAGAAGTAGTAGTTTGGTTCTCAGAACCACAATGAGGATGATGTTCCTCACTTATTAGTCCTTCTGATCTGCCCTACAGTTAACTTCTTAGAATCCTCTTGCTGTGCTCTGCACTCCATGCTTAGACATTGCAGAAATGATTGAGCCATAGGCTGGAGGCACATAGATGAAAAATGAACTGATTCAAAAAACGTGCCTTGGATGCCACGGAGGACACATGGTGTACACTTCTGACATCTGTGTTACAGAGTAGGTGAGACTTATATACAAAAAGCGACAGGACAGTTGCTGATTTTCTTCATGTCTGTGAATTTACTGGAGAGGCTGTATCTTTATTGAATTTGGCATGCATGAAAAGAATAGGTAAGCATTTTTTTAAGGAGACTATTCGCCCAGAAAACTAAGGGGATTTTTAAGAGTTAACATTAGCTTTAAGTGCCACTCTTGAGTTCTTTTTTCCAGTCAAGTGTTCTGTTTTGAAAAATAAAAAATAGTTTCTCTCTTCTGTTTTTGCATCAATGACCGATAAATGTGATGGGGAATAATCAGAAAATTGACAACATGCAGGAAGTGGTACCTGTGTCGTAACAAGAGGGGGATAGGGAAAAGCTCTCTTTCCTATACTTTCCTTAAATTCCAATTAGAGGGGGCAATCATTCATGATAGATATCAACTGCAGTAGAAGGGTTTACAGACTGTGAGCCTGTCTCTCCAAGACCTGTTGGTTTTGAAGCAAGGAGAGTGATGTACCCCAACTTGAAATTATTTCTTGTATTTATTTTAAATTGCAGCTCTTGAACTTTTGTATGTTAAATCTGAAATGTGAAGATCCTTTCAAATACTGTGCTTTACATCAACAGCTGTAAAGGCTGGGGGTTCATCCAGTTGATGTATCTTACTTGCCACTAGCTGTATATAGTTGTGCTATTGTAATTTGATAATCGATGATAATCTGTTCATTGCCTTGAATTTGTTTGATTGCAGCTAGAAAGCAGGTTAAACAGGAGGGAACTAAGAAGAAAACTATAGGAAGGGGTATATAGAGAGAGGGATTAAAAGGAAGGGAAACCAAAACTGAACAGATTGAGAAATGAACACAGGGAGAGTTTTCTGGTTTTAATTTTAAATTGGCTGCAAACCTTCACTAATGAATCTGTTCACCCATCCTGGGAGAAAAGGATGTCTGTTCCTTTAGTCTGTCTTCTGGAACTGCACCAAATAGATGCCATTATTTCTGGGTTTCATATTCATCTTTCAGTTTTCATTTTGATCTCGTGGAGGTATTTGATTCATGTTGTCTACAAAGCTTAAGGTACTTTAACTAATAGAACTCAAATGGACCAAGTTCTCATGTTTCTCTTCTGCTTTTTCTTGTCCTTATCTGGCAGCATAATTAAACAGTACCTTTTCTGAAAAATTCTGAGTGCATGATGCTGATACATGGGGAATAATGAGGCCCAAGCTCAAGACAACGTGCAAAGGTTTTGGAGGGCAGAACTATTTGAGGTAGTGAGCAAGCTTCTTGTATTTACAGAAGTGACTTGTAATTTATTTTAAGCTGAATCCAGAAAGATAGGGCAAAATATTAACAGCAGAATCCAGTGAATGAGACTGCAGTGCTGATTTGTTCTTTGTGCAGTACTACATCACTGCTATTTTGTGTTGTGCTCCAAAACTAAGACCTGCACTGCAGCAGAAAATGTGCATTCAGCTTGACAGAACCTGTGAGGTGACCAGCTCTTCACTAGAGAATGCATGACGTTTGGGCTGTGTTACAGGGATGTTCAGTGATTTAGAAACTTATGTACAGAGCATTTTAAGTGCTAATCTTTGTAAATGTTGTTTTCCAGAATAGCTCATTACTGTATTTATCCTAGTACCTAAATCCTTTGTGTCCCTCTAATGTCTTTTATCAGTAACAGCAATTGGTAGAGAGAGCACTACTCTAAGTAAAAAAAAGAATTCATTTTCTAGCTCAGTGATTTTCAGACTCTTTCAGTTTGTAGCTATTTCTGTATTTTTCCAACAGAACTTGCTTTTCATAGGTACTTTCTGTTGGTAGATGTGTAGCTGTTGTAGCCCATGGAGCGCTATTTGCAAAGCCCTTTATTTGAGAGTGGGAATGACATGGGTCTGATTTATCTGGCTTTACACTGGAATTAATTTTCTAAGTTCTAAGAGTAGATATGGCTTGGTGTAAAGCTTGAAAGATGGATTAGCAAATGAACAAGGAAAAATGTGGAAAAGAGAAATATTAGTTCATGGAAAGGTCAGCTAAAGGCTGAGCAGCAATCTAAAAGCAAATCACATGTTAGGATTCATTAGGAAAAAGTAAAGAATAAAAGAGAGGCCATTCTTGCACCTTTCCATGTATCCAGGTTTTGACTATGTCTTGGACATGAGTGTATTCTGGTCCCTGTGTAAAAGGATATGGTAGGTAAAAAAAAAGCTGGGAAAGATTCTAAGGAGAGCAGTGATCAAAGATGTGACATGGCTGTCATTGGAGATGACTGTGTAAGCTGGAACTCTTCAATCTGGAAAAGAGAAGGTTCACATGAGATTTGGTTGAGGTTACAAAATCTGACACAGGTTAAAATAAGGTTTGCCACCACATCCCTCTCACACACCTCCTGATGCAGGTGCTAGGATACAGATTAAGGCCCAGTTCAAAAGAAATAAAAAGAGGTTGCTCTGGCACAGGGGGGCAGTAGATGTGTGGCGCTACTTCTGGAAGGATGTGTGGCTGCTAATAGCTAATTTAGCCTTAAGGGGAGGTTCAGCACGTTTGTGGAAGAGGAATTAATTGACTGTTAGGTAGCAGAATCCAAGAAACTGCATCTGTCTCAGGAAGTCACCGAGCTGAAAATGCTTGGATGCTGGGAGAATTTTAAGGGGAAGTGTTATATTTTGCTGTGCTCTTATTCATCATGAGACATCTGCTCATGGCTGCTATTGGAGGCAGAATACCAAGCCTTTGTTCTGAGGTATTACGGCTGTTCTTATGTTTCTTATAGGCTGTTTCTGATCATGATGTTAATATCTAATGAGAGGAGTAATGTATCAGATAACCACAGGATATCTGTGAGCAAACAGTGTAGTATGTATCCGTAACGAAGGCGCAGATGATCCTAGAAAGCATGAAGTACTTCAAATAGAGCTGGGAAACATTCATGTAATTAAACCTATTCCAAAATATTATGTACCATTCTAGCTGTCTATTCACATGCAGAAGGGACTACTAGGACAGTTATAGAAGCTGAGTGTCTGCTTCCCAAAAAGCATGGGCTTTAATTAAATTACATGAGTGGATGCTATTGCTGTATGTAAATGCATCATGGACAAAATGCCAGCAAGGGAGAAGAACTAATCAAGCTAAAGAGCAATATTGGCACAAGAGCAAATATGTGTAAACTGTGGATGTGTGAGTTTAGGCAGAAAACTGGGGGAATCTTGCCTTTTGAAGACCAGAGTTTTGCGGCAGTCCTTCAAGAAATGCCATGGTGTTTAAAGCAGAAAAACTTCAGGGGGAAAAGGGTGAGAGAGCTCTCAGAAGTCAACTTCTGCAGTTGAACTTAGCTTGTAGGAGAAGCCCAGGAAAGGGGTGCAGAGCTCTCTCTATTCCTTGGAGTTGCTCAAGGCCTCCAGCTGCTCCCTGTAGCCTGTTGTGAGGCTCTGCTGTCTGTTTTGTCTCAGCCAAATTTTGTATTGTTACGTAGCCTTTCTGTGTTTCTGTCACTTCCTGACCATGGCCTTTCTAGTCCTTCAGATGGTGATTTGGATCTCATCCATCCTTCTGTTTTCTGATCATAGGCACTCTGTGAAATGCAAACACTTGCTGTTTAGCTAAAAGAAAAAAATAAAAAGACGACAACAGGGTAAGGTGTAATGCAGATTTCAGGGTATTTGTTTGCAAAACCAGGAAATAGAAACAGTGACAGCTGTTAACAGCTTGAACAAGCTGTTTGTAGTGGTTTCTTACTTGATAAATATGTTAAACCTTTCCCAGTTTTGCCTTATGTTCTTTTATCCAAGCTGTTTATTAATAAAATTAGCAGTGATGATGACAGATTGGTTTTCCACAAAGCCATGTGTGAAAGTATCTTTAAAAATAATTACCCCTAGTAAAAATTCCACTAAATAGATTTTTATCATAGAATAATAACAACTTTACAGCCCTGCATCACCATCAAGCAAGAAATTCCCATGCTACTACATTTATTTACTTCATCCAGGCATTGTAAGAAAGGCAAATAATATTCCTGTTCTAGAGACAAAGTAACTCGAGGTACCTAATGAACCTGTTTGAAGTCACAGTAAAATTGTCCTGAGTCATACTTTACTTGTACCCTCATAGTGCATGGCATTCATAGACGAGGCCAACATCAGCAGGGCTACTGATACTACTCTACTGAGGTTACAGGGTTGAAGGCGATGTGAAGGTTCGTGTATTAGGAGTTAGTATGGTTAGCATGTCAACAGGTTTAGTTAAAATAGTTCCTTTGATTATTTATGTCCATCCTTTATGGGAGGGTAAGAAGTAAAAAAAACACCCCCAAAACAGCAGAGCAACCAAAAACCAACAACCCAAGGCAAGATCAGGGCTCTCCAGAAGTGTACAAATAGCAGGGAACAAGCTAGCTAAGTGGCACCCAGGAAAGAAACAATCGTGCACGATGTGATTCTTAATATCGGTAGATTCAGAGGACTTACAGGAGGTCTGGGAAGGGGTCTGCTGCATCACTGCCCATTCACAAGACAGGTGTTGAACAAATGCACCTTGGTGTAATAAATTGGTATATGAAACAGAAGGTGGTTTCAGTGCTTAAATTTCAAACACTTGTGTTTTTGAAATCAATTTCTGTATTTTAAGAGTGATATATAGGTGTAAATGTGCAGAGGATCTGCATTTGACCTCTGAAGTTGTTTGCTTTTCCAATCATAAACTGATGGTTTTGTTCAGAAACTTTTTGGAATCAGTGGAATATTAGTACTGCACAGACAGAGTAACTCCACATTCTTTAGTATTCTGTAAGCTTGAGTAATGATTATTGTGGTCATATGTAATCTGTGCTGAATATCACAGCTGATTTATTCTTACTGGTACATTTGGTATATTTGAAAACCTCAACTATGTAGAGCTTTTAAAGGCATGTACTTAGGCCCTCTACTGATCATTCTGGGAATAAGGAAGAGGAAAAACTGCCCTGCAATGCTAAAATACTGGCAAAACGTGCCTTTTTGGAAAAGGGAAGATAAATATAGGAAAAGGGTAGCGTAAAGAGCTGCTCTATTTAAATAAGGCTGTTCCTTGGCATTATTTTCAGAAATATCTAAAAAAACCCCCAAAAAAGCCAAACACAAACCGGAGGACAAAATATCAGTTCCAGTAAAGACAAGTTGTTCTGGTTTGAGCTGCTGTAAATTAATATCTATTAAAAAATCAAGTTTTGCAAAAGGCTCTATGCCAATGCCATTTTTTTGGCGTATGTTTTAAAAATACCTATTCAAAATCTAGTGCGTTCTGTATTCAGGCTAGAACCATAGCGAAGTTAAATTTAGGGCAAGTTCCTCACAGTAACACTTGTCAAACCT
This sequence comes from Psilopsiagon aurifrons, assembly GCA_025447955.1. Classification (NCBI taxonomy): domain Eukaryota; kingdom Metazoa; phylum Chordata; class Aves; order Psittaciformes; family Psittacidae; genus Psilopsiagon; species Psilopsiagon aurifrons. Next base: position 23,313 of record JAOEHY010017196.1, read on the forward strand.
CCTCTGAAGGTTTCAGAGGAAGGTCTGTTATGGTCAGGTAATGGGACAATCAGAGTACAAGTGTTCAGTTCATATGCTTAACCCTGAGAAGCTGCTTGAAAGTGTCAAGTCTCTGAGCACTACTTAGCATCGCTTTCCCCCCTCATTTTTGAGCGGGTATGTCAAGGAAAGTTTTGTGATGTCTTTCCAAGTGTTTGATCATAACACGAGTTATTGAGTCTAGAGCTATTTATTTGGAATTGATCAATATCATCTTCTTGTGTACCATTGACTTTTGCGTATTGGTATTTTAGTTCAGACACTGGTTACCGCACCACACTTCGGTATGCTTGCAGCTTCTTTAAACCCTAGTTAACAAATCGTGTCAGCTCTGTCTTAGCTAACGGGTATTTACAGATCTTTGGAAATGCAGAGTGTGAGGCAAGCATCAGAATTTTCAGAGGTGAGCCAGTACAGGAATGTTATGAGGCACTGTGATGAGAAATGATACTGCATTAAAGTGAAACTATGGGGGGAGATTTTAGGAGAAAAAAAAGTATCTGGGCTGTGTGCTTCTGAAATCTGTGCTACTGTCATTCCTATTGCAAATGTTTTCAAAAGAAGAGAAAAGAAAATGTGTATCTGCATTTAGCGCTATACTAGTGCAGCATTACTGATGCATCAGCTTCTGGTCCTCATAGCCTCCTAACAGATCCCCTCGTCTTGCCTAAATCTTCTCTTTCCTCTAAAACAATGTGACTTCCTCTAAACTGGGTGTCATGGGTTCAGCAGTAGCAGTCATTTTCCGCATGGGTATGGAAGCAGTCCCTGGCATATGCTGCCCCCAAAACTGTGCTACCTCAAACTCTTGAAAGTCCTTTTTGGCCTGGGCCATGAAGCAATTAGTGAGAGTGAGACAAATGGGCAAGCAACACAGCCCTGGCCAGTAGCTTGCTACTTTGTGTGTGTTTGCTAGGGTAGGTGTAGCTGTGGAGTCACTGGGCTCCTGCTTTCCCATAATGGCATGGACTGATTGTTGCAAACCACATTTGGCAGCTCTGGTCTGATTTGCTTCCTATTAGTACAGGAATAAAATTTAATAGCGGAGAAATTCTTACGAAACATCATTAGCTTTTAGCCTAGTAGCAGAATCCTGCTATGCTGTGGTAGTCCCAGGTCAGAGAAGGCAACACGAATGTCAAAATAAAACCATATGGAAGTAGGAAGACATGATTAGGCTTGTGTTACTCAGTGCATTGGAAGGTGCTTGGGCACCAGTACTTTCCAGAGGGCTGGAGAGACACATAAGGCACTCTGAGACATGGGGTTTGTGAAGTATTTTCCTTGGTAAAAAGAAAACTGAGTTCTGCAAAGTCTGCATATGTTATTACTGAGTATATCCATAACAACAGAACTTGTAGTTCTAAGTTCATTGCTCTTTAGCTGTCTGCCTTTTTCACTACTTCTTCTTCTTTTCTTTTCTTGCTTTTCCTCCTAATTTTATTTCCTTAGATCTAACTGGCTAAAACCGTGCTGTGGGAGACGAGCAGCTGTGTGGCAGGTATTTTTGCTCAGTGCAAGTCTCAACGGTTTCCTGGTAGCCTGTGTAGTATTGGTGGTGATTCTTCTGACTCTGGAACTCCTAATAGATATAAAGCTTCTCCAGTGTGAGTAGGAGGATTTTCATGTTTCTGTTTTGATGAAATAAAGGCTTAACTTGCTGGGAGATGTTTGAAGGGGGGAGGAGGGAGGATGCTGGGGATATTTTTTTCCTACCATTTAAATGATTACTAGGCTGAGTAAGAAATGTGGTTTTGTGGAACCCTGGTATAGTGAAGTCTATATATAAAATAAGGTCTGTTCCTTATTTTGCTGACCCAATTCAGTGCAGGACAAATTTTCAAAGGACTCAAGCTGAATGTACATGCAGGGATCAGCTCTTGTTATCATTAGTACTTGAAAAAGTCTGTCCTTCACTGACACTCCGTATACGCAGGAGAAAGATCATTTGTGCATCGTTAATGACTGATACTTTTCACATGCATGTCCATAGGCAGAAATGATGGACTTGCTAGGGTATTTGGTGCTTTTTTATTAATTGATTCCTACTGAGGTGAGTAGGAATTGAAATTACTGTTTTCTATCTTGTAATGCACTCAAATGGTATAGAATTTTATTCTACTTTGCTAACATGCTGGAAGTGAAATAATAGTTTGAGTGAAGCTTTGCTTCATCTGAATTCACTCTATGCAGGTTCCACAATGTCAATTTTAATGCTGCTGTTTTGCTTCCTAATTAATCTTTGTTTTTCCAGTGCTCTTTTCCTCTATTCCCTTTTTTTCTTTTTTTTCCTTTTATGGCACAAAGCTAACATGAACCCAAATGCCAGCTATGCTTTTTCTTATGCTAAACATTGAAGAGCAGTCTCTAGTAGATCTGTGCAACCTCAGATACGTTGAAATGGCAGTGATGGGGTTCAGCCAATCTAATGAATGCAAGAATACGTAGCATGCAAGAGGCATGGTCTGGTATCTTCTACAGCAACTTTAAACTGAGCAAAAAACCCTTGTATTCTGTGGAAGTCCTTTTATTTTTGTGATTTGTCAATTGGAATTAGTGGAGGCAGATTCACTGTAAAGGTTTAGGTATTACATTTGGTTTTATATTACCTTAGGGGACTTTATTGATAATGGCAGTAATTTTATAAACCCTGTAAGATAAAGTGACTGAGCTGTCTTCCCATGCGGTTGCCACCATTTACACTCCTGTCTGTCCATACGGCGCGCACTGTTCTGAGCATGGCCACTCAGTGACAGTTGTAGTCTGTAGTGACTTGCCACTTTGGATGAGGAAGCCCAGGATCTGGACAAGTCTGTTGCTTTCAGAAAAGATCAGGGATTCCAAATATGGGTCTAAGTCCTTAAAAATGGAAGAATTTCAACAGTATTCACTGAGGTGTTGTATCTTTATATAAAGAGTTGTCACTTCTGTGGAGCCAGTGAGCTTAAAAACTGTTTCTGTTGATTTCTCTTCTATTTCGAACGCAGTGTTGGAGACTTTCCTCTGGAAGCACCGGCTTTCTTACCATTTATTTTCTGAAAAATCTTCTGAAGGCAGCTTTATTATAGGGATCATTCTTCCTCTATGTGCCTAGTGCATGATACTCTTAAAAGCTCTGCATCTTACACCTTGTATGTGACCTATGTTTAGTAGAGCCAGCTAATTTCACTGTTCAGAGACTGCCTGCATGGATTTTTTTTAGCACCTGAGAAAAGGACCCATTCCCCTCTTGTGATGCTACTTTGCGTTGTAATGAATTGACCCATCAGGCTTCTTACCATCAATAAGTTGAATGCTTTCTATTTTGTTTTAAATCAGATAAAAGCTATTTTGGTGGGGTTGATACAGGTACTGCAGTTGTGCCATATGAGAAATGGCTGTAACTTACATTAAGATTTTAAAAAGCCATTTAAGCCATACAGTTTTAAATGATTCCTTACTCTATATGAAATCAACCAAATACATTAGGATGTGTTACAGCACATCACTGCCAATTTGTTCATAGTAACAACAGCTAATGCACATTATAGACTGTAATTACTTAGGAAGACTCCTTTATTTTTTCTTTTAATAGTGTTTTTCTTGGCTGTGACATTTTGAGAGCATCCTTTTCCTCTCATACTTGTAGTGCAGGCTTTGATTGTGCTGTGCAATTCTCCCATGCACAAATCTGTCAGTGTTAGTGATGGAGGCTGAATTTGCAAATGTGTAGATCGCACATGAAAAGGACAGAGACCTTTTAGGGTATTTTAGCACAAAACCTATTCATGCCAGAATTAGAAACCCCAGAAAGCAGTGGACATGTAATGGGTCTTTTTTTTATAGGTTTCTGTCTTATAATCGCCTTTTTTAGTCCTGTCTTCAAAGCTCTTCACATGCATTAACAAAATAAGGTCTCAATACCTTGTGATGTTCTGCAAATGCGGAAACAGATGTGTATTAAGTCACTTGCACCTCATCTCAGGAAAAAAAAGGTTCTGGCATGTTCCAGCCCCCCCTCTCAGAAATACAGACCATGCTGCCCCTTCCTCATCCTCAGTAGTTTCAGGGAAAGCAACTCAGAAAATCATCCTGCCATCAGCTTCAGATCTTCCTGAAAACTGTGAAGCTGAAAGGCTCTGCTCCTGTCTCTTTGGTTGCTGGTTCGAGGCCCTGTCTGACTGCAGGCAAAGCTGTGCAAAGAAGGTGCGCATTGTGGTGCAGCAGTGCCTCAGTGGGAGCAGGTTCAGGGCTTGCCCAAACCATGTAGGGAGCATCTGCTATCTGATCCTTGCAGAAGCAGTAGAGTTTTTATCTCCCAGCAAGCCATGGACAAGAACAGCATCCGGTGGAAGCAAGTGCTGGTAGTGCAAGCTTCTGTTACGGCCGCTCAGGGTTTGTCAGGCTGTGTTCTTCATCCCTCCCCTCCTGGATATCCACTTTGAAGAGATGGGAAGGCAAGGGAAAAGAGTGAGGAGGAAGACTGAGGTTGGCTCTACTCCACATTTTATACTGAATCATCTTCTTCAAGACGTGAAGCTCTTCCATGTAGCATCTACCCACTGTGCCAGTCCCTGTCCCACCTGCAGCACTCCCTCCCTATGGACAACA
>JAOEHY010017199.1:0-21705 GCA_025447955.1 Psilopsiagon aurifrons
AAACAAACAAACAAAAAAAACCCCCAAAAAAACAAAAAAACCCCAAAAAAAACCCAAAAAAACCCACAAAACCCAAAAAGAAACAAACCAGGGGAATTGATGATAGCCTTTGAGGAATATTTGTCCCACAGCTGTCCTGATTTCAAGACCACAGTAATGCATTTTTCAAAATCCCTGTTAGAACTCATCAGTTTAGAGTACAGTTGAACTGTACTGCAAAAATAAATGTTCTTGAATTTGCATAATTCATCATTTGATGATGTGCTTTCTAAATTGATCACTAATCTAAACGAAGCATAAGTTTTTCTGATCTTTCATTTCAGATGTGGTGCATGCATTCAACAAACTAAGCACTTATTAATGCACTCACTTCTCCTCCAAACCCCAAGCAAAACCCCAAGATTTATGTATGAGAGAACTTGGATGTTCACCTTAAGGGCAAAAGCAAGTGATCTCCTTGGAGTCATTCTAATGCAAATAATAATTAAAAAAGTAAGTCCAAAATTTCGTCCGAAACATCAATGAGCCTGCTACTGAGGAAGAAAGTGCCATGTGGCATCTATGAGGTGGTCAACCAATGACAGAAATTCCTTCTCCCTACTCCCAGAGCTACTGTGTGCCACTCTTCCGCTATACAAAGACAATTTGCTTTTCATGTAGTAATGAAGAACAATGTTTTAACAGACAAAGGCACTTCTAATGTATTATTGTGCTGCCTTTTGAGTAGCGCTAGATGCTGGGAAAAATGGTAATTCACAGTGTGAATGCTTCTCACCAGTAATGTGGGTTAGAACTGAGCATGTACAATCTATGTCGCATAAGGTACAATGGGGAACATTGTGAGAGGGAGAAAAGCCCAAATTATAGCTCTTGCTGATGGCCAAGAAACTAGCCTTTTGTATTTAAGATTAAGATTGTATTTAAGACAAAGACAGCCCAAACAAAATCCAAAATATTGTCCTTCAAAGTGTGTGTGTGGCTGAATTTAGTAACAATATGTTCCTTTTTAGTGTTTGCAAATTCATACAAAAAAATACACAGCAATACTGCTGAAACACCTGTGTTCCTCTGCTTTCTCTTGTAAACTGATATAAGGCACAGGTGGCTTTTCATTAACTTATTTCACACAAATACAAGTATGCTGCACAGTTTTTCTTGTTGCAACTATAAAATCCAAGAAACATGATTGCTACTGATTTAATGTAATCAGTGTTGTGAGGGGAACATTCTGAGCCCTTTGTGAATGACTCTATTCTGAGGGGATTTACACCCCATGTAAATCTGATTTAAATGGAAGAGTGGTGGAATGTGGCTTTCCTATTTAACCTATGCAAAAATCTATATTCTCCCACCTAGGTTTCTCACTGTGTGATGGGATACTCAGCTGGTACGTGGTGGGGGAGGGGAAGAATACAAGTCCAATAAGGACAGAGAAAGTAGGTAAGGGACTATCTCAAACAGGCAAGTTATACATTTTGATTCAATATTCTGATATTCTTATCAAGGCTTTCCAGAATGTGACTCTGACTCAAACTGCAAACAATAAGGAGAAAACAGCAAACATGTATCAATGTCTTCAGTGTTCTGAAATGGTGTCCTTTTTTTAAAGGACCAATGTTACAGCAGAAATAAAAATCTAAAAGGAGAACAGTAAGCCATCTTAACATGTGAAAGCAAATGTGTTTTTAGAAATTATTTTAGTAGTTTAAAGGTATATTTCTGTTGAAATTTATTGAACTATAGCCAGATTTATTCAATTAAGATAATACACTTCAAGGTTAACTACCATTTGCTGTTCACTTAGGCAAGCTATTGTACAGTTATGTAAATTTCATGAACAGAGACACGACGAGTGTCTTAATTACAAGCAAAAAGTGTCATTTAAATATGAATAAGTGAATAGTTGCCTGTATTTCCTGTTCCCATTCTGCTGTCATCTTTAAGACCAAGAGCTAACTAGCCATCTATATTGTTCTTTCAGTTTTTCCTTCTTGTCTCTAAAAGGAAAAAGAAACAAAAAAACAACCCCCACAACAAAGCAAAGCCTGTCATACAAATGCATGTAAAGTAGATGATGTGGGAATGTCCTAGTCTTACAGTTGTTATCAGCACAATGAATTTTAATTTACCCAGATCACAATGAATAGCAGTAAATATGCAGTATTTTTCTGTGGATTTCTCTGCATTTCAACAGGATATCTGTATTTAAATTATACCATCTATAACTTCTATGTAAGATCCTTTGGTAGTAACTTTCTGACAGGCCTGCTAAGGGCCGGTTTTGAATGCTTCTATTTTCTGTGCTAAATCCTATTATGAATTTTTCTCTTTTATATACACATAGTTGTGTTTGAAGTATTCTGTTTTCTTACTAATTTATAGTCAGTCGAAATTAAATGTCAGGTAACAAAGTTTGGTAGCAATATTCTCTTACTATCTTTATGACTGAATTCCCTGTGTGCCTATCGTATTGATAGTTTGGGATTTTTTCCCGCATTGTTTTGAATTGTTTGTCTCTCCAAAAATGACCTAGAAAGAAATCTGTTGTTAATCACATATCAACGAGGGAGGGATGATTAGTTAATAAAAACCATGCCTTGTTTCTGTGGACCAAATGGCTAACTCTGGTTCTCAGTACATACAGAGTCTCTTGAAAGTCTGTTCCCATCCTTCAGTGATGTAGCTGCAGCTCTCCCTGAGGAATGAGAAGTTCACTATTCACTCTGTGCTTGCATCACCCTTTCCAACATGTTCCCACTGATACATTAAAGGAATTAATTGCTCATAATGATCTCACCATCTGTTAACAGAGGTTCATACCTACAGGCTGGTGGCATGTGGTGGTCCTATTCAGAAATCAATAGGCAATGCTGGGGGAACGCTTTCCCACATTGCCTTCCATTGCACTCTGAAAAGGGGAGGAGAGCCCAGTGTTGGCCATCTGCTCCTTGTCTTTCTGTGCGAGAGACCTTGATGCAGTCCAGCCCAGCTCTGATCTGACTCCAGTCTGATTGGAATGTGGCTGATCTGAGAGCCTCTCAAAGCTGTGAAAGTGAGTCAAAAGGAGATCCCCATTGTCCAGAGAGGCTGAAAGAAAATGATCACTTTAAAATTCATAACTCCCAGGTGCCCGCCATCTATTCATGGGAAAAACTCTCTGAACTTCTCTTCATTAAAAAGAGAGGGAGTCCAGCTAAAAAGAGAGAAAAGGAAGTAGTTTGTGGGAAATGTGCAAGGGATTTCAGGCTAAACAAATGAGGAATTTGGAATTTTTACTCGTATTAAAGGAACCGTGTAAGGAAAGGGAAGCATTTGTAAAAGCAGGGCCTCTGCATCAAGGGGCCCTTCCCTGGGGTCCTTTAGCAAAATAAAAAGGCCTTTTTTTTTTTTTTTCCTCATGAGTTTTTCCTCTCTTTTCCTCTTTCTTACCTGTGTGAATGAGGGTAGGAATAGTACAAGAATTAGGCTGTCCTTGCTTTATGTGATAAATTAGAATGCTTTCTGTCTGCCCTCCTCCCCCTCTCCTGCATATATTTTTATTGTTTAGGCTGCATATAAAGCTAAGCTGATAACAAATGTAAACTGAAGCTGAGTATCTTCATGGAGAATTACACTTCTGAGGGGGTGGAAGGGCTGTTCTATCAGTTTGCTGCCTAAACTCTTCCCTGCCCCCATGTCTAGTAATCTGAGAATTTGCCATATCACAGGAGGGATTTTGGGTTTCTTCCCCTCCTCCACTTTCTTCATCCTTTACCTCCTCTGGTTGTGAGGTAGTGCCAAATCCTTCCTCATTCCTCAAGTGCATTACATGTACTTCCCAATTCTGTGCTTTGTCACCGTGCCTCATAATATCTTGACTGGATTTATGCTTGTTTCTACAATGTGAAATGTATTTTTCTTCAAATACTGTTTGTAGAGGTGTGAGGAGGACCACAGGGACTATACAGTAGATTTTAAGGCAAGAATGGACTATTTTGTCCACTCTTTGTCCAGCTTCCTCTGCCACAAAGCCCCTTGAATTGCTCCTGGTAATTCCAATTCAGAGCCTATAACTGTAGGCTAACTACTGAATATCTTTCAGAAAAAATCCATTTTCAATTCGGTGATTTCCAGAGAGTTCATCTGCTGGTAAACCACATAGATACTTATCTGTGACTTATTTCCAGTCCAGGGTACCCATTTCAAGTCTTATCCTGCCCTTTGACTACTGGGGTTAGACATATTTGATGCCTTATAGTGTGAAGTAAGCCACACAGTATGTCTGACTGCATGTGTATTTGCTGTCAGGATGTAGTCACTTATCTCCCACCAAAAGTGTTTGTGTAGTTTTTAGACGTGACACTGACCTGCTTCCCCTGTTCCAGGAGTCTTTTTACCTTATGAGGCACCAGTCTCCATTTTCCCCTCTTACATCATTTGGTAAGAATAGCAGTGGTGTACAGCATCTTTTTTTGTTTTGATTCAAAGCGGTTATGAGCCTTCCCACTGGGATGTTGTTCTGTCCACCCCAACTTTTCTTTTAGTTATCTTTGAGATGGAGCCCGCTGCCTCTGATCACTGTTTCTTTTTTGTTTATTTAAGAGTGTGGGAGGATTGGTAAGCATTGTGCAGGCTCTTTTCTTATCCAGAAATTGCTGAGGAAGTTGTCAGCCATCACCAAACAACTGAGAAGCAATGTCCCAGCAGACAAGAAGTTTTGTCTTGTAATTTCATGATAACATGATGCTTCTCTAGTCTCTAATTTTAATCTTTGCTACTTCTTTTTCTTAGTATCATCAGTTTCATTTATATTGTTTATGGCTCTTCTCTATACATCTTCAATGTCACTGTATGTATACTCATCAGGTGGAGCACTCCTCTCATTATAACTAGATTCAGCATTTGAAAGGAATTTCTGGAAGTAACAGCAACACCTGACCTTGGCTTGCCTTGTGATGTTGGGGAGGTTGCATTGCAATTAACAGTCCTCTGAAAAACAAAGTAGTAAGAAAAAGACTGACCAAAAATCAATCAAACAAACAAACAAAAACCCAAACCAAACTTTCCAACACAGACATTCAGACTTCACTTGTTAATCTGGCATATTTAGCCTGAATTGTGCCTGGTATTTTATATCTGGTGCTATGTTCTTGAATTTATGACCACTTTGTTACTGAATAGCTGCCTTCTTTATTGAAACTTTAGAAATATTTGTTTAATATCTTGAACTATTTTTTAAAATAGTCTTTTGCATTTTGTACTGCAATATGTGGTGGTTAATATAGCTATCCAAACGATTACCTTATCTTTTTTCAGAGCAATGCTTTTTTTGGTGTGTTTGTCTGCATTGAACTTCCTGTTTCTACCTAGTCTCTTACCAGTAATTAATGAGTGGAGTGGATGGTATCAGAGCTAACTGAGTAGAGAACTTCAGTAATCAAAACAAACCACAAAATCTTCATTGCAAATAACTGGAAGTGTTGTGAAACTAAGCACATTATTGATTCTTATTGTTTCTTTACCTTCAAGACATATGTAAAGTGGGAGCTTCCAGAGCTTTACGCAGTGTACAAACAGTGCTTGCCCAGTAGAGTTTGTAGTCCAAATTACAAGGCAGATGATCAGTATTTGGAAGTGATATGATGGCACTTACGCAGACCGTTCAAATGCATCTCAAGCAACATATACTAAATCCAAAAAAAAAAAAAAAATGAAGTTATTTACTACTTCAGTTCTCTGATGTTGGGTAGAATGACCAAGTGTAAAGGTCTGTGTGAATCAGCTTTTGAAAAGTGGTGTATTAAAGAGCTATAGGAGAATCAGCATGTTCTAAAGCTAGGTGAGAGGACCATAGGTCCTGTAGGGAGGAGATGTAAAGGAAGAATGTATAAAAAATAGATGAAGGAGAGAGAACAAGTGGTTTATGACATCAAGGGCATGGTTCTATGCTAATCTTCTTCTTCAGGAGAAGATGCAGTGTACAGATTATACAACATGCTAATTCTCAGCTTTATTCATTTTCAGAAGTTGCTTTCTTTTTATTGCACAATTTAAGTGTTTGTAGTGTGATACTTTAAGGAAGATTTCTTACCTTTTTTTGTTGCTGTTGTTGGTTTTGGGTTTTTTGTAAGATTTTGCAGAGTTTGTGGTTGGGTTTTCTGTTGTTTTTAAAAATAATTTGTGTGATTTTTATATATATATTTATTTTTTTTTTTAAATAATAGAATCCTAGCAAGAATGACCAAGGTAAACACTTGAGTCATCAAGTTGAAGGATAGTAGTACCAAATAGGAAAACAGACATCAAAAATAAATCATGTACAAACTTAAAGCAAGACCTATCATTGGTGGAATAGTGCAGCAAAATGCTCAGTCACAGCTGAAAATCATGTATTTGTTAAAGGTAGGGCCACATGCTGTTGGTTCTGGTAAGTCAAGTTCACCTCCTTTGTATGTTTGTGGAATTTTGGGGTGGTGGTTTTAGTTTTTGTTGGGTTGTTGGTTTTTTTTCCTTTTTTATAAGTATTTTTTTTTTCAATGTATCAGCAATAAATTTGAGGGGGCTTTTGAGTGCTGCTTTTTTTCATATTAAATATTTCATTTAAGAGGCAGAACAATCCTATGATTATAAAATAAAATTTGAAAAGTGAATGCGCCACACCAATATTTCAACGTAAAATCATATATATCCAGTTTTCTGACACTGTTTAAAGGAGAAGACATGAAAAGGACTCCCAGGAATATCATTCCCAGAATCTGAGAAAATGCCATGTGGTGATGTTTTGATGTTTTGCTATTAGTAAACACTGTGTAGGTTGCCTTGGAGAATCCTTGCTGTCTCCTCTGCAGTGTTTGTGAGGTGCTGCGCTTTCTTTCTTTCTCTCTCTCTCTCTTTTATAGAACAGTACAAGCCTCTCAGGCACAGTTCTCGAGTGTAGAAAGACGCATAAAGATAAGCACTTACAGGGATTTTTTGTGGACACTGAAGTGGCTTAAGTGTTGTTGAATTCCCTTTGACTTTGGACTCCAGCTTGTAAAACCAGCAAGACTGCTATCTGAAACTTTAGGTCTCCACCTCAGTGCTCCGAGTATGCTGGACTTTTGTACTAAAATCTTTCAGGTGGGTAGGATGGATGGAGAACAAGACTGTAGAAGAGTCTATGGTCAGGATACAGGCTTAAGATATATGATCTGTTGTATGTGGTGCCTTCCATAACTCCAGAGAAGTGACCAAGCCCACCAATTTTCTCTTTTTGTGATATATTGCCTGTTGCAGTACAAGATATAATAGCTCCAAGAAGAGCATTTGAAAGAGGGCATATTTCGTGATTAGGTCTTCTCATTGCTGTGAAATACCTAGGCTGAGCACTTGAATTTGTATACGTACCCAAGGTGAGTTTCCTAATTACCAGACTCCCATGAGATCGGGGCAGGAGGGAAGATCACTGATTAGGAATAGCATCTGGACAGGTGATACCTTCCAACTGACTGCATTTTGCTGAATGAAAAGTGCGAGTTTAGTAAGAAAAATTTGCCCAAGCTCTGTTCCAAGTCAGTTCACAGTAAAACTCTGTGTACATAACATACAGCTGAAAGTGTGAACAGCAGTCAGGCTTGAGTTCCTTTCCATTCTTCTATTCTTCCTTAACTAATCACTTTGAATAGCAGAGAGGGGGAAAATGATGAAAATGTGCTGCTCAGCATTTGATATTTCAAAGGCTGCTAACTCAAAACAAATTCCTTCTGGAGTATACGAAGGCTATTCCATTTCAGCTCTAAATCTCTGTCATGTTCATGGAATCATAGAATAGTTAGGGTTGGAAACTGTTACTTGTTCTCATTTTGCTTTGATTTTTATGATGTATCTGAGAGCAGCTGGTACCTTTCTTCTCTCCCCTGCTCTTGAAGTGTCAGCACTCAGGTGATGGAGCCTAAGCTTTTTGTTTTAAAATAAAAAAGGAAAAATTAAATATTTATTTTAATTAATATTTTAAATGTTAAAGCTTCAAATATGGTAAAACCTGTATTAATTAAAATGTATTATTATCTTAATAATCTTAGAATTATTTACATTATTTTCCTTGGATTTTGATGTCTGAGGGTGGTGGGTTTTGCATATGTTCTTCATTCTGGATGTATACAGCAAGTGAATCAGTTCTCTACTTCTCTTCAAATTCCAGAGTACAGATAAAGCATCTGGTTTCTAGTCTTGCCATTTTGTCACTCCGTAGCCAGCTCGTGTAACTATGGAGAAAGTTGCAACTAGAACTGTAATGGTTCTGGAGTCTTTTGGACACACTCAGTTCCAAACAGTTATTTGCCAGGGTCTGCCTTTGTCCTCCAAAAGAAAAGGTAATAGAGGCTGTGTAAACTTACTCTCAGCATGTTTTGACTGCAGGTGGTGCATCTCTTTCTGGGAAGGCTTAGCATTGGATAGAGAATATGGTTATCCAGCTGGGGCACTTTGCTGTGTATGGAGTACCAGTAAATCCTGTCACTTTTTTTGGAAATGAGTACTAATATGAAGAAGTAATCAGTGTAAAGCACAAATATGTCAAGATGATTGTGAAGTGTTTAAAAAGGGATAAACTGGATTTCATGTAGCTTACCTGGTTGAATAGGTTAAAAAAATTGAATAGTTTTGTATGGGGAGTGTGGAGCATGTTGAATGAAGGAGTAGTTTGGAAGGAAGTGAGAATGTAGTTATGGAAGCAGTGGACAAGAAGGGTGTAACTGAGATACAGCTAAAATTTGAGAGTAGGTATGTTTCAGATGCATTAAACACCAAACTTTTGCATTACTGTGAAGAATTAAGGCTGAGCATACAATAGAACATTCTGAGCTGATCAGAATTGGGATTAAATGTCTGGGAGGTGCTGTCTCCTGATTGCCTGCAGATAGTCTTCTCCACTCAGGTAGTATGGCACAATTCATTGTCCAGCGGGGGTTGACTGAAAGCAAAGGCAAGGAAAGTAGAACTATGCTTATACTAGAAGCCTGCAGATATGTTTCCTTGCGTGAGCCATTTTCTGATGTGTTACAATAATGTGATTGCATCCAGTGATTTTTGGGGATATAAATACTGACAAAGCACTGAAAGTGGTTCTTCTTCATTTTAATGGAAACTAACAAAACTTTATAGTAAAGCCTGATAGCAAGGTTACTTCCCTCCGCTGTGTAGAACAGACACTGCAAATCAAAAGGTAAGTATGTTGTGGCCTGTGAGCAAAATCATCAGAAATTAGTCTATAGTAACTCCCTACTTTCTAAACAGGCAGGGTCTTCCATTAAGATTTGTAATACTAAAAGAAAAACAATAATAACTTGGCCTGATGTTTCTGGGTAAAGTGGAAGATAGCCCCTACTTTAGCCTGTCATAATGAATGCTTTACTAATTTCTAGTATGATATTTTAGCATAACAATCAGAAAAATGAGATTTGTAAAATCTGTGCAATGCACACTTTTTCCTTAAAAATGTAAGATTAGTTTAATACTTTAATGGTATGCCCCTTCTATCTTGTGTATGTACTTCTCAAATGTTACTAAAATGATCATAAGCAACAGCCAGCTAGGTATGCAGCAAAAAAAGTACCGTCCTACCTTTCGACTGTACCTTCATTGCAAAGAAGAGCTGATTTTTGTAGTATGTTCTGGGGTTCTGTATTTGGGTTGTCCTGATCTGGTAGGAGGAATAACTTCCTAAATCAAGGAATGTCCCCTTACTAGCTTCCTTTCCAATGATCTCTATTACTCTGTTTGCGAGTGTGTGTGTGTATGTGTGCTAATTAGCTGACAAGACTAAAATGCATTGGAATACCTGAGTCATAAACATAGTTTAGAAATAGGCTCATTTAGGAGGGAGATCTGAAAGGGCACTGGTAGTAAAACAAGATATTTGCTGGTTGCTAAGCGCGTTTCAGTTTTCAGTCATGAAACTCGTGGATATGTTGTTCAGTGATTCTGAATTTCCTCAAGTTGTATGTATTGCTGCTTCAAATGAGCAAACAACACACCTCTACCCACAGACGGAGATAGAACTTGATATTTCAGGCTTATTGTTCTCTTTGCTCGAGAAATCATGATTTCAAGGTGTTTCTCGAATAAATATTCTTTTTCTTTGCAATAATTTGTATATAGTTTTTAGTTCTATATTTACCGGTATGTGCTTGAGTGCTCTGTTTCTCTGTTCAGGAGTGACTGTATATTAGTATCAAAAATTTTCAGCATAAAGGCTTCTTTTCTACATTTATTTTTGGGGGTTGGGGGTTATCTTTCCTCCCTTATATCATACATAGGAGGTGAGGAATTATTAAGAAACCTGTTTAAAATTTATATTTCTAATTTAAATGCTGTCAGGAATTGCTTCTATTTGCAAAGGTGACAAGGAAATAATCATCAGTGTCTTAGCTGAGATGTGAGTTAACATTTGCACCAGCCATGGATTTTTTTTCAATTAGCACTCCCTTAGAAAACCCATTCCCCCAGCTTTTGTCAACGTGTTGTAGGAGAAGAAGAGCAAATAGATTGGAAATGCTCTACAGCTCAGGCTCCTGGGAAAATGTAACAGGTGTTACAGCTCAGCTGGGTATGAGCTTTATGAAAAAGACCCTCTCAGACTTTACCCATAGAATTCCCTTTCCTAGTCAGAGCTTCAAGTAGGAAGAAACTAATGACTTCATTACCATCTCAATTCTGGGAAATGCTTGGTCCAGACCTGAATCATTAAAGGAAAGGTATAGCACTCTGCCTGACCTTACAAGATCAAAATGTTATTTAGACCAATTCCATTAGTCAAGGTTATAAACCTGAAAGAACACACCCTTTTGTATTGGCTTTTAGGCCGTAAAATGTGTATGTATGTCATGAGGAGCAGGGCAGGAGGTGGAGGCTGGGGGTAGGAAAAAAACCATATTCTGCACTCATTGTGCAGCGCAATTTCCTATGCTTTCTTTGAAAAGCCTCTACTTCCAGCACTTCTTCCCTTCACCCTGTGTTGTGACACATTTAATGGCTCTTGTCGTTCTCACTTTTCTAGGGGTTCTAATTGGGGATGATACTGAAGCCAAGAATGATGTCAAAATTTCAAGCCATACAAAGGGAAATAAATTTCTTTAATGCTGTAGTAATTAAAAGCACCTTAAAAAAAAAAAAAAAGGAAAAAAAAAGGGCAAAAGATATTTATTGCATCTTTCTAGCTTAAAAAGAAAGAGTAAGAGAACAGCATGCCATACAGAAGACTGACTTTGTGGGTTATGTTCCTTTTCTCCATTACTGCTTTTGCAGTTACAAGGAAAAGAAACCTTGCTTCATGTAACTATGTTCTTCCTACCTGTCTGGAATTTCTTTATGTAATAATAATGTTGGATTTGAAACCCTGGCCCAACAATCTTTCAGTACTAGTACAAAATGTTCATCTTTCGGATAACTGTAATGGAGTTAGTCAAGAAGCAAAATCTTCATGTATTTTTCCACAGTAGCTGCTATGAAGTTTTTTCTTTTCCTGCACAAAAATACCTCCACAGGTAAAGATGGGCATAAGCTAACATGAAGAAATGTGTTATGCCTGCTTTAGGAAAAGATTAGCCAAGAGGGAATAGAGGCATGGCGCAGTGTTTTGTAGAAGGCTTGAAGCCTCTATGATATATTGATGTTTGCAATGCCTGAATCTTGTGCCCAGAGGGAGACTCGGAATGTCTTGTACACCAAGCCAGTAATGTGACTCAGTCTGGTACTAATGGGCATGTGAAGAGTGCCTGTTTTAGTAGACATGTGTCTGTGTTGGTATTTCTTCAAAGCCTTTAAAAGGCAAGACCTGTTCATGCAGTGCAGGATAGTCAGTGGCAGGTTTCATAGCTGAACCTCATCCAGATACGTCTCTTTGAGGTTGCTGTAGTGGTTACCAATACATTCTGACCTCTTCCACAAAGCATTCCTGCCTTGTAGAAATCCATTTCTGTAAGGAAATTTTTACAATCCATTCCCACAGCTGTTTTGCTTTAACTCTCATTTCTTGAGCAGAAAAAGTTGGAGATAGGAAATTAGAGTTGAGACTCTCATTTGAGATCAGGTCTCACTGGTTGTTTTTTGTTGTTGTTTTGGTTTGGTTTAGTTTGGTTTTTTTTTTCCTCTTGTTAATATACCCTATTATTTGCTTGATTTCTTGGTGCCCTGTGACATTGGTTGCTCATTTTCATCCAGTGATCACCTGGTTTTCCTAGGTTCTCTTCCGTGTCCTTTTATAGTGATAAACCTATAGTCTCACGAATGGCATTAGCCCTTAAATGTATGACCTTGCCTTTCATACTATTGAGTTACATTTCTATTTGATCCCTTTAATTCTCACTGGATCCCATTTAGTCCATGCCAGTGATCACATGGGCAAATGTAACAGGCACCTCTTAGTTCCCACTAGAGTGGTGTGTGTGGCATTTGTGTAGCCTCATCTTATGCATTCATTAGGCCACAATTCCTAGGCATGAAGTTGGCAAATACAGTACGCTTACTAATGACAGTTTTGATATAAGGAAATGGGTCTCTGAGCATGAGCCTTCTACAGCAAGTCTGAGCAGTACTGTGTTATATAGGTTAGGTTAACTTGGGTATAAGACAGGTATAGCTGCATTATCATCATATTGTTTTCTAAGCTGTTAACTGTTAAAATAATGCATTTTGATACTCAGCTTAGTATGTAGTTCTTTTTAATTTGCCTTTGCTTACAAGCCCCTCTTATTCTGTGTAAGTATGATTTTGTGTTTTATCTCTTGGGTTACTGTGGTGGGTGGCAGGCTGTTGTGTTGAGTTCTCAGAGAAGGATGAGAAGGCGCACGAGCGAACATCTGCCATCTCCCTGAAATATGCTGATGTGACAGCTTCTTGGACTGAAAATGTATGCTTCTGGTACAAATCTTCTGACAGGAAAAGCAAGCAGTTATGTCACTTAAAACCAGCACAAAACAAACCCCCCTCTGACTGTAGACCTGTGTTACTAATTTGGTTTATGAAGAAAGTAGGGTTATTGTGCATAAATGCTGAATGAACTGCATGCTGTTGTTTGCAACCCAGAACAAAACGTATCTTGCGTATTTTAGCCTCTAAACCCTAGAAGTACACTCAGAAAATCCACACTGCAAATATTTGCTGTTTTGGAGCACTGCTAAAACAAAATATTCAAGGTGTAAGAGAATTAGAAAATTGCCAAGTACCTGTTAAGAAGAAAGTACTTACAGAGCCTGAATTATGGAACATCTATTGGCACCTCTGTGCTAGTTGGTACTTCAGAGTGCCCTTTATTCAGGCAGCTAGGGGGACTGTTAGACTTAACTCTCTTGGTGCCTCTCTGTGGCAGAGCAGTTCTTCAGGTAGTTCAAGCCCAGGTGCTGTCATCCAGGGATTTTCCAGTGAATCCATTTTGTGCACCTATATAAAAGTAATTTGGTTTTCTGGAGATTTGTCGTAATTGTATGTTTTAAATATATCAAATTTGGGCAGCCTTGTTGTGCTAAATCCATTTTGTGGATGATATGCCCTACAGGTGAAGGTGAAATTTCAGGCTTTGTGATGTTGAAGTGAGATTTGCCATGGTGACTCTAGGCCTAATTTGAGCAGAAAAGAAGGCTGGGATCGGTAGTTTTCCTGGATGGGTGATTCTTACAGCTGACGATTTTTAAAAGATCTTCATTTCTGACCTGTGTTCTAGAAGGCGGATTCCTTTGCAAGGATCTTACCAGCATTGCATCTTCTAATTAAACAGCACATTATAATCTATCAGATGTGATTGGGATGTTCACCACCCTTCTGAAGCTATTTTCTGAGTCCCTTATGGAATCTGCTCCATGACCCATGAATAGTGCTCAAAGGCTGGCTGCTTTCCTGGCCTGTCACCATGCAAGGCATGGTGAACTCGAATTATTCAGTAATTGCTTGTGACCAGCATGCTTTGCACAAAAGTGATCAACAAGATAGGCTGTTTCGTTAATTGCCATCCTGGGTTTGACTATACCTATTGAAAGAACTTCAGATGTTGATATGTGTTGCTAATTCTCTTGCTCTTCTTGTTTGCAGCTCACATGTTCTTCATGTGGTTTCTCACAAATAGGTGAAAGCAGCATTCCCTTATTCTAAATTATCCTTGTAAAAAAATATTGGTAGAGCATGTCTCAAATCATATTGCTGCTTGAAAGGTCTAGAATAGCTGCCTAAAAGGCTAGTATTAAAGTGCTTTAAATGATTTTTTTTTTGCATTCTGGTATTTGTCTGAAGTCATTACTCACCTAACAGCTGCTTTTTTCACTTGTCAAAAGATGACAGACTTTTCTTTAGCAGTATATTATCATGTATACAAAAAAAACCCACCCCAAAACAACAACTCCCCTCACCCAAAAAAACCTTAAAACAAACCCCAACCCCAGTCAGGAGAGTCTAAGTATTGACAGTTGTTTTGGTTTTGGTCTTTTTTTTTTTTTTCCTAATAGGGAGAAATTTATGTATCTATGTGTAGAATCATTAAAGGAACCGTTTTCCCTTCACCTGATGATGCTTGCAGTTTGTATTTCCTGACACCAGAAGTTCATTGTATTTAATAAGCAACTTCCTATTGCATTAGCAAATTTCCATCTGGTTGGAAAGGTACCTGATTCTATTACTGTATTTGTCTTCACGGCTATGATGCAAAACATAATTTGCTTATAGCTTTGTAAATATGGCTAATGCAATGATATGTACATCAAATTACCCACAGAAAGGTTTTGCTTTGTGCAGGGCATGTCTGAATTTCTGAATGTACAGAGAAAGTGAACAGAGAGGGGATGCTGCTTCTATATGCCTTGTGATATTCCAGAACTTCACAGAGGCTTTAGAAGAAAAAAAGGCAAAGGGTAAGAAGAGGAAATAAAATTAGTATCTAAAAATGTCAGTGCTCCTTGTGTTTGTATGTGAGAGGGAGAGGGGAGGTATCTACATTTTACATATGAAGAGGATTTTGGAGAGGTATCTGCCCTTTGGAAAATTGGAGAATGCATCGGATCGTAGGATGTCTTCCTGAAATGTCTTCCTGTTACTCTGTTCCACATTGGCAATACAATCAAAAACAAACAAACAAAAAAAAACCACCACAAAATTAGAAACCTATAAGTTAATAGCATTATAAAATTCTAATATGAAACTTTAGAAAGGCAAAGGGAAGACCTATTGAGTGAAACGTTAATAAGAATGGAATTTATCATCTAAGTTTTAGCAGTCTCCAAGAAGCCTCAGCAAACAAATAACCTTTGTGAATCCTACTACTACTAGGGCAATATGCACAGCATTACTTTGCCCTTTTTAGAGGTGCTCAAAGGAGGTGTGGATGGCTTTACTGACTTGCCTATTGTCACATGAGAAGTCTGCAAAAGCCAAGGAAATTAAGCCAAGAGTTCAGAGCTGGCTCCCTGAGATGCTTGTAACAAAATCCCTTGTGGGCAGTGCCATAGGGAACCATCTCTGCTCCAAAGGAGGTACAGAATTGATGTGGAGAGAAGGGGTGAAATGCATTTCCCAAAGAAAATGGAAAGTCAGTAGCAGAGTTTGGGGTTTTATGTATTTATTTTAAAAAGAAACAAACTGACTCTCCTGCCCCCCCAACAAAAAAAAAAAAGCTAACCCTGCGATATTTGCAGTATTCCAATACTTATTCCTCTGGTGTTAAGTACATGATAGCACAGGGTATTGCGATATAGCTGTCTGGCTGTAGGAGGGCTGGAAGGGCAGGAGGCCTTCCTTGGGAAGGCGAACCCATTGCCTTCTGCTTCTTTTAGCTTTTCCTGCAGCTGACCTTGCTGTTACTGCAGAGCTTCAGGTTGCCCAATACTGACAGAAATGAAACCACTCTGTGGGAGGCAATGATTTCCGAACACCATCTCCCAGTTTGACAAAACCAGGAAACTTGTGTATCTCTTGCCATCTTTTCTGCAGTTTTGACTGGCACTCAGGTAGCACTGTATTACAAGGTAGTTGTCACATCGCTTATGCAGATATTAATACCTTTCTACTCCAAGGGGGTACATGGCTGTTTTTAAATGTGATATGCAGGAAACTACAGACTAAGCTATATGAAATCATGTTGCCCCTTGCTATCAAGAGATAAAGTGGGGATAACACATGGCATTCCCAGCATAGGGGGAGACCACAGAAATTCGGGTAAATGATTTGCTATGTTTTGCCACCACAAATTACTTACATTGATGAGGCATCCTCCAAAAGCAGCATTTGTCTTCCTGAAGATGTGCAAGTATATTTACCAGTGAGTACTAATGAAGTGTGCTTGTGAAGGAAATGAAGCCTTGAGTGTGTGTAATTATGTCCCCTTCCTTCTATGAAAGCTGCCAAAAGCTTGATAACAGGAGTCTGTCACCTATAACAGCAGTAGGGATTTTGTCTGTTATCTGCCATTTGCTCCGTATATTAAGAGCTGTGTAGGAGCCCTCTCTGTAAAATGATGGCTGTCAGGCTTAATTCAGAAGTGCATCCATGTTGTTTTCAGAAACATGCAAGTTTAAAGATATGAAGTCCTATTGGGTGTGTCATGCCACGCTGAACATCTGGCATCAAGCATGTCTAACAATTTCGTCTGAAAACTCTAAATGCATTCCAGAGTCTGTGGTTAACTTTATTCTTAATTAGGGTCTGTGCAAGACTATCATAGTCTGGCTGCTTAAAACTGGGGCTGCAAGAAAAGTGTATGATAGGGTCACTCATCCTTTCTGGAAATTGAATGTCTATTTTAGGTGTCAAGATAAAGCGCTTGGAGCCTAACTTGAGGCGGTAATGTTTGACAGCTTTGATTGGAGTTTCCTTGTTTCATCAGATGTTTCACAGAATAGCTGTACTCCATTTGTTAATGGAATCCTGTAAGATGTCAGGCTGCAACTGTACAACATATTGAGAAAATAAAGAGCTACATGGGAAAGCTCATGATGCTAGATCTCAGAACTTGCCCAAATAGCTGCATGTGTCTGCTGCATAACTGGTGGTCTGAAAAGAAATCAGTCTCAGAAATGGAGTAATGTTCTTTGGCCCTTTGTTAGCAAGTACATGCTATGGCAAGGGTATAGTCATGCAGCAAAAATCAATGATCTCTATGGAAGAACTATGCAAATAGTCTGTCTTTCCTGATGAGGACAGGTTTGCTTTGGTTTTTTTCCCTGAAGGAGATGATCTCTCTCTTGCTATTGAGAGAAAGAGGGAGAGACAGCTTTGAAAATCAGACGACCTTAAGCCTGTTGCAGATTGAGGTTTCAACCATACATAACCCTGTGTGTTCTGCATCAGTGTTTATCTAAGTGTGACTGTGTTCAACTATCATGTTAAAAAAATTTTATTCTTTGATGTTTATGTTAAACTGCCACTAATTATGTCTTTTGGGTTAGCACCAGTCAAACTGAGCATCTGCTATGTTTGTGGGCAGCTGGCTAGCGCATCTGGGAAAAGCTATCCCTGGATATGGAGAGAGGTGGAGAATGGAATAGTTAACTGCCTGAGGAGCAGCTCACTGCCACTGGGGCAGCAGGCCTCTGTCCAAAGCTGTACCATGGTGGGTGATGGGTCGTGTAAGAAGCCTGGTGGGCGCAAAGAGGACAGTCTGAAGTGACTGTGATGCTGGCTGCCAGGGCTACTGCAGAAGCATCTGGTTTTAAAGCCAATGGCCTTGCTTTTGGCTAGTGCCCATAGTTTCTGCATACATGTGGCCATAGGTTCATTAGAGTACATCCAATGTATTCTGCTCTGCTGTATTTGGTGCAATAACGAATTTATATTTTGCCTGGAATTAGGCACCAACAAATACAACAAAGGCTTTATTAATGACCAGGTGGGCAGTGAACTACCAGCACATTTGTCTAGAACTGGCAAGAACTGTCTGAAACAGAGTTTGGAAGAAACGGGAATTGACAATGAATGGCAGGAAGTGATTTATTAACTTCCTCCTTCTTTGGCTTGTGATGGTTTAGCAGTTTAGGAACCACAAACTTAGTTATTTAGCTGATAAATATTGAATTAATTATAACTTATCTAAGCTATGGTCAAAAATGGATAATACTTGTTAGCTTTTTAAAATATATTTTTTTAAATTAAATGGCTTTTTATTTACTTTTTGGAGGTATTGCTAATATTTGTGTCAGTCTGAGAGAGAGGGATCTTTTGTGTAGAAAAGAAAGCTTATGTTATCTTCATAAACTGAAGCTCAGATGTGTCAAAATTAGGTGTTGGTGTATGGTAGATCCCAACTGATATGATATTCATTTACTGCTTCTGCCTGCCTCCCCTGGCATTAAGTTGGTCAAATATCAATGCAAAAGAGCTGATTTTACATCTGTGCCCTATCCAAGAAAATAAAGGGACTGCAGATAGAGAGTACAATTGGGAAAAGTCAGTATCTTGGGTGAATTTTTGCTGCTTAGTACTGACAACACAATCTGTATAAATGCAAACTATATTTCCACTTTCTAGTATTGCAGTCAGAATAAAATAGGTACAGAAAATCATATAATTTCTTGTAAAATCTGCTGCTAGAGTCACTGTATGCAGTAAAAACTAAGCATTATACTCCATCCCACAATAAAGAAGAGTTGGGAGCTTTTTTCACACCCTTTTCAATGTGTCAGTAGGGAAAACATAACTGGCACTTAAATCTAACTCAGTGTAATTTTTTTTCCATTTTGTTTTTCTGTTTATTTGGAGGGAAGCAAGGAAATAGTTTCTCTTTTTGGTAAACAAAGAGGAGAACTTGTCCCAGGGTTGTGTGAATATGTCTGCATTTTTTGTTTAGGATATGTGGTACTTAGTTTTCCTCACATCTATCCAACCTCCCTTTGAGAGAAGTTGTGGGAGACTCAAAGTACACAACCTGTGCTTGTGCAGATGAAGGCAAGACTTGGTCTTGTGCGCTTTCTGTATCTTGTTTGTCCTCTCTAAGCAAGAAGTGAAGCAAGTTTAAAGCCCGCCATATGTCTGGGCCTTTATGGGATGAATTTCACTTTCTGTACTCAAGCATGAAGATGATGATTATAAATGCAGGGCTACCATTTGGTGACTCTTGATTTCCTCTTTTGTTTAACTTATAGCTACATTTACAAGGATTCCTGGTAGTTTCAGGAAATTTCTGTGGAGTCATCCTGGTAGTTAGATTTCTTACTCTGTACTGGGCAGCACAAGAATGAAAATTGCAATTAGTTTATGCCAAATGAGCAAAATGGTATTTCATAATTGTCTTCCCTCTAGAAACTGGAATCTTTACTCAAATGCAATCCTGAATATTAATGTGAAATGGAAAATATCAAGGAAATTCAGTCTATTTCTTGTTATGTATGACCAAGTTGCAGTGAATCTTGCATGCTGGTCCAGTTGTCAGTTTGCTCCTGGTACTAGAAGCAAATGCAAAGAGAATGTTGATCCATTGCTCTGCAAGGAAATATGGGAACCAGTAACCCAGCTAACACAAACTTGGTTGTTCTGGCTGGTGATAATCTGGTAATCCTTGCTCGATTTCCTTCCAGTACAATTAATTATTTTTGTTTGTTTTTGTTATGAGAAAGTGTGTTGTGATAACTTCCCTTAGCAGCTCAAAATGTAACACCAAACTCCCTGCTGGCATGACTTCAAGAACAGAGTTGTGCCAGCAGATAATTTGGCCTAGATTATTTTTAAGAAGGTTGTCAGTCTTGTTTTTCTCTATTACATGCTTACTGTTTTAATATCAAATATTTATTCTACTGATTGCAGCTTTAACTCTAAATAGACTCAGTGATCTCTTGACCTGTGTAGTAACAGACAGAGCCCCCCTCATAGAGCTGTTTGAGAACAATCCCTCTTGTGAAAATTATTTAAACCGTGCTACCATAAATCTCAAGAGCATGGGTTTCTCATGCAAGTATTCTCCTTTTTGCCCTTGCTAAAATATTTGATGTAACTTCCTTATCACAAATGTGCTAATGAAATCCATGTCTCTCCTCTGTTGTGCTCTTTTACTTTTTCCCTCCCTGCCTTTTTTTGTCATAATTATGCTCACCTGTATACATATGCACATATGAGTGTGTGCACACACATAGAGTCAAATACTCCTTTTAGCTTCAGAAGGGGGAAAGAGGAAGCATTAACTTCCCATTAGCTGCAGGGTTCTCACAAGGGGTCTATAAAGAAATCTGGCATTGAGTTACAGAACATGTTGAGAGAAAAACAATAAAACATAGGTGCTTCTTACATCACTCACTAGCTCACTGATGTATTTGTGTCCCTATTCCCTCCGCCCTGCTTACAACCTCTAACATCTCCTCGGAACACAGAATCCCCTCCCCTATAGGAAGTCTCATTCATTCATGTTTTGAAGGAATTTCTTAATTCTCTTTCAGCAAGATTACCGCCATCCATGCCCCTTTTCCTTCTCTCTGCCTTTGCCAGAGAGAGAGAGAGAGGAGCAGGGCCTGCCCAGATGGTTGAGGACCAAAAAGAAGGAACATTTTCTCATGCTTTTAAAAAGACCACTTTCTTTCCTGCCTAATATTTAGCTCCTTCAAATGCAAATGGAGAGGTTTCACTCCAAGGTTAGCATAACAATTATGGGAAAGCTTTAAATCTGAAGCATTTGTTTATACGATGAAAGGAGTCCACAGTCCAAAAGCTCTGAGGCCAGGGCTTTTCAGTAGCTATTTTCTGACTAAGTAGTGAACTGCAAGTCAATTTTAGACCACAAAGAAAACCAATTTATATCAGTGTGTAAGCTAATTTTAGAGGGAGCTCTACATTATAAACGATGGTGTGGGGTTGGTGTGTGAGGTTTTTTTTTTTTAAAGCGACTGTTACTGAAATTAACTCACGATTTCCTCCTCCCTCAACTCTTTCCATCTTGCTGCTTAATGAGCCCCCAGATGTCTTGGATGTTAATGACCATTCCCCAGTGCCCTCGGAAGAAGGGACATGCACAATCTGGGGAATCAGTTTCATTAATACCCAGGTGGGTGGTTCTCCAAAACCATTTACTAATGCTCAGGAGTGAATTCCAGGAGGGCAGAACTGACAAATTATGTATTTTCCTATCTTGGTTTCTGTTTAGCTTGCTTCCCTTGTTGCTCACTCTGAGTGCAAACTCTTCTTAGTGAACTTCTCATTGGTAAAACACTCTGGAGTGAGCAAGCACTTGGTTTATTTTCCCTAAGCTTTCAAGAGGATAGAAAACAGGAAACCCTAGAAAGCATAGCTAGAAGGTCTGTTAATAGGCTATCCAGTCCATCTCCCTATCCTCTGGCAAGATCACCTGTAGCCATTGTCTTTCCTGACAAATGCTTGCCTAACCTGTTGACTGAACCCACAAAATATTTTACAACTGTAGAATGTGGCTCCCAAATGATCATCTGACTTGTCTGCTCCTGTGGAAACATACCACATAAAATAAGTAGTTCCCTTTACTGTTAACTAGATTTAATGCAACAGTATGTATCTTGTATGTGTTGAGTTCGTGAATTGCTTTGAAAACATTGTTTGAACCTGCAGCAAATGCGGTAAGACTGGTTAGTAGGAACAAAGTGACGGAAACAAGGACGAAGCAGCAAATAGGCTGAAGTGAGCCACAGTGGAACTTCCCACTGAGGAAAACCTGCCAAGTATGGAATTAGTACTAGGGTGAGAACTCTGTTTTTTTGGTTGGTTTTTTTTTTTTTTGGGGGGTGGTGGTGGTGGTGGGGGTGTTTTGTGGGGGAGCTG
>JAOEHY010017202.1:0-21920 GCA_025447955.1 Psilopsiagon aurifrons
ACTTGGAGTATTGTGTGCAGTTCTGGTGTCCTCAACATAAAAAGGACATGGAAATGTTGGAACAAGTCCAGAGGAGGGTCATGAGGATGATCATGGGACTGGAGTGCCTCCCGTATGAAGACAGGATGAGAAAGTTGGGGCTGTTCAGCCTGGAGAAGAGAAGGCTGCAGAGAATCATAGAATCACAGAATAGTTAGGTTTAGAAAGGACCTTAAGATCATCTAGTTCCACCCCCGCTGCTATAGGCAGGGACACCTCCCACTAAACCATGCCACCCAAGGCTCTGTCCAACCTGGCCTTGAACACCATCAGCGATGGAGCATTCACAACTTCCCTGGGCAACACATTCCAGTGCCTCATCACCCTCACAGTAAAGAACTTCTTCCTCATATCCAATCTAAACTTTCCCTGTTTAAGTTTGAACCCATTACACCTTGTCCTGTCACTGGTGAAGCACTGCAATGTGTTGTCCAGGGAAGTTGTGAATGCTCCATCCCTGGTGGTGCTCACGGCCAGGTTGGACAGAGCCTTGGGTGACATGGTTTAGTGGGAGGTGTCCCTGCCCGTGGCAGGGGGGTTGGAACTGCATGATCTTAAGGTCCTTTCCAACCCTAACTGTTTTATGATTCTACAGTCCTATAGGTAGAGCTTCAGTAGTTGCTATCTAGAAATGGGTT
Organism: Psilopsiagon aurifrons; assembly: GCA_025447955.1. Taxonomy (NCBI): domain Eukaryota; kingdom Metazoa; phylum Chordata; class Aves; order Psittaciformes; family Psittacidae; genus Psilopsiagon; species Psilopsiagon aurifrons. The sequence goes on from JAOEHY010017202.1 coordinate 678, forward strand.
CGCTTTATTATGTTAGGATCTATCTAAGGTACTCCTTAGATTCTGATATTTTCTGAAATGTTGCTCTGTGTTGGACAGGAAGAAATGGTGGCGTCCATGCCATTGTATGATAAAGGCCACCCGATTCATTCCTTTTTTTGAAGAGTAGATTGAAAGCAGATGAGCCACCTCTCAAGACACTTGCTTTCAAATTCCTGCCCTGAAGTAGATATTCAGTCTATGAACAATCATTCAGAGAGTAACTCAGGCTCCTAAACATTTCAGGTGACCCGTTTGGAACACTGCCTAGCCTCCAGCTCCGCCCCAGCAGACTTCGTGCCTCCTGTAGGTCCTGTCTGCATCTGCCAGCCCGTACAGATGTTTTGGATACCTTCAGATATTTACAATGGCAATAGATGTTTATATATAGGCTCATGAACTGCACCCTCAGTTTGTATGTGCTCCAGCTTCCTGTCTATAAAATGATAAAATAAGCCTCTCTTTCTCCCAGCTCCAGCCTTTGCCAGCATTTGCAGAGCTGACACAAACATTCAGAGTTCTGAGAATGCCAAAGACTTTTCCAGTGCTAAAAGCTCATGGATTATGTTGAAGTCTGTGCACAGAACTTGTCACAAGATCCTTAGAGGAAGCAACCTTCTGCCTGTCTACTTTTTGTGGACAGCTAGTTCTCTTCCCTGAAGCATCTTGCATAGCTTGATCATGGCTAACATGATTTGGCCCTGCCAATCCACGCTGCCATCTCAAGAGTAGTTGCAAACCTTCCAGAAGGAGGGCTTTTCCCTGCTACGGGTATGTACAGGAGTGCCTGCTGCACTCCACAGCCTCAGCTAGGGCCTCTCATCATTCAGCTTCTACTCATTAATTGCACATTGAAGATATTTGTGTAGAATAGCACTATTTGCCAATAACGTAAAGCTGTTCTCTGCTTGACATCCAAACAAATAGAAAATTCTGCTAAGAGTCTATTTTCTTGTTCTGTAAAGAATTTCAGTGAGGTCTCTTTCATTCTAAAAGGTCAATCTGCTCTTTATTTAAAGGTATTAAATAGTCCCTCATTCCGGTGACTGCTTTTCAGATGCTTCAGGCTCTCTGATCATCAGGGTTCAAGAATATCACCCACCATCCTTCTTTGGAACTGGATTTGTGACAGCCCATGGTAAATACCCTGGAACAGTAAAACATTCCACAGATAATTTAACTGCACCAAATTATTTCGGAAAGTGTTTATTTAAGGGGAGTCTGCACTTCTTACTGATTTGATATAAAGAGAAAGTATTCATTTTCTGCTTGTATTATTTTATCATGTTAGTTTTCTATTGAATTTTATTTTTTGTAGCCCAGGGAATTTGTTCTCAAAACAAATGTATGAGGTACTCAATTTGAAATGTTTTTATTGAATTTCTGAGTGTGTTTTCCCCTCCAGCTGGCTTCCATTTAATACATCTATAGTCCTGATTTAAATATTTCCCTGTGTAGGAATTGACCGCTAGGAAGTACTATAGCACCAGGATACCTGCCACTCCATCCAATTTTAAACATTTCCCCTGAGTAATTAGTTCCCAATCACTGTAGGTTCTCAGCAAGAAAGCTCATTTGCCTCCAGACCTGATTTCTTACCATTATAGGTATTTAACATTTCTTGAGTTAGCTGGGATGGAGGGGGCCAGAAGCAAACCTGAGTAGCATGAGCTGCTTCCAAGCCCCATACTGGTCTGCTCAGTGCTCACAAATTAGTGACCTTCTGTCAGTGAGAGCTCAGAAAGAGTTTCAAACCTTCTGACTCGCACTTACTAGTAAAATAAGTAAATGCAGACAACAAAACTCCTAACCCTGGCACATGGTTGTTGGCAACAGAGGCTGCTGAGGGGCATCAGAGTTCTAGCCAGTGATGTTGGGATCTTAGGAGCAAACCTGAGAATCACAGGCTTCTGGATGACTTTCAGCTAAGAAGCAGCTAAGCTACAAATAACTGGAAAAATTAAGACAGATTGGAAGTAACAATTTAAAGGTCCATGTTGTACAATGCTACTCCTTTGTTACAGTGCTACAGCGATTTTCCTCATGAAACTGAGATGCAAGGCACTGAAGTACCAAGGAATTTCTAAATTATTTAATTTCTTTTAGCACTTTGTCTTTGGAGAGATCCCCAAGCTCAAAGTATGAGAAATCTGAGGAACTTGAGCAAATGGCATCAGCCACAATCTCCTGACAGTAGGCATTGGATAATTTGGACCTCCTCTGATGTTACTGAAGTCAAGAATATGACTTCAGCTATACCTATATGCGCTTCAATCACTTCTCTAATTACGAAGTAGATAATTTCTAACTGCTAGTATTCTCAGGGAAAAAGTTAATTTATCTGCCAATCAGTTTGCAGATTTTGTCATTAACTTATCCTGAGGAATACCTACCTCTGCTGCTTACTCCATGACCTAAAAATGCTTCATGTTCGCAACATCGTTGTCAAGCAAACTCTCCACTCTGCAGTGAATGTATTGCAGCAGGCTCATATGGGGGTTTGAATAATACACCGACTATATATATTCTCTGATTCCCATCACTGCAGTGCTGCTACAGAGTAGCCCAGGTTACATATTTTCCTTCTGCAGGTGTAGTCAAAATAACTAAGCTGTAAATAGGCTCCAGATTGTGGGTTAGAAAATTTCCAGGATTTTCTGGATGAAGAAAGAAGCCTTGAACTATGGGTTATGTCTGCTCAGCTTGGGTATTCATCCTGCTTTTTGCTGAAGACAGAGATCCTCTGCAGTTCTGCAATACATTACCTGGTCTTCTAAATAAATATGTACACATTCCTAAATAGAATCTCCTTATTCATAAATCCCAAGCCATCAAAACATAACTAGGAATTACTCTGTGAGAGGTCTCCAGACAGTGGACATTTAAATGTATTTATTTAGCTAAATGCTAAGAATTTTTAGAAGATAATTAGTGTCACCACTGCTTTCAGCTGAGCTGTGCTGGGTGCATAATGGGTGGGCTAGACAAAATGAATATATACACATGAATTTGTGGTGGCAAACAAAAGCAAAATTTCTCATTCTATTTCAGGACTAGCTCTTGTGAGCAAGTGCCTCAGAATGCCTCAGTGTCCTCCCCATTTTATTCAGTGGAAAAAAGAACTTACCTTAAGGGGACTAGGGATATTCTGAGGGGTGATTGGTCAAAGTTTATAGGGTACTACAACACATACAGTGTTGACAGAACTGATGACATTCACAGCAGAGTGTTTATAGAATTTGAAGTGTGCTCGTGCAACTGATTAGGAGGATAGCAAGGGAAGAACCCACACAGACGTGACCTGATGTAGGAGTTGGGAATTTAGAGATGATGGAGAACCCTATAATCAAATACAGAAAGCTCTGTGATCCTAGAAATACACTCCCACAGGATCTGTCTGAAAATGACAAACCTGGGTCCTTAGATTTAGATATTTAAATCCACATGTATGCATTTGAGTTCTGCAGCCAAAGCGGACTATGAGATCATAAAATTTGATCTGCAGTATATAAGAGCTATTACTTCATCACCCAATTAATTCTGAATGAAGCCAAATAACTTCTGTTTGATGAAAGGATAATTTGTGTTTGACTAACGCAAAACTTGTAACCAAATATCTGGTCTTGATCTGACAATAGCTGGAGACAGAAAATCTGTTGCATAGTAGTTAGTTTGAATGGTTAACCTACCCACTATTAAAAACAAATCAAAACAAAACAAGGCATCTGACTTCTGTCCTGGATTAACTTCGCTTCAGGTTCCAACACAGCTTCATTCTCAACTAAATTCAAGATAACTTCAGTGCTGTGTTTTCTCCCAGGAAAGGGATTTATATACTCATCAAATCCCTTCTCAATCTTCTTCCTGATAAGATTTTTTTCCCCAGTTCTTACATTAATTTACTGCATTTTTTCAGCACTTGCTGCATCTTTTCAACTGGTTTCGAAAAACACCAAAACTGAACCCCGTATCCTAGCTGTTTCCTTGGGAGAACAACATATACAACTGCTATCACCCCTCCCCTCCTATGCATTACTTCCATGTTTGTACAACCAACATGGATCTCTCATGGCACAGCACAGCACTGGGAGGGGTTGTTTAATTCCTAGTCTGCCCACACCACACTTTGTAGGGTGCTATCAGCTATTATTTTTTTTGCTTGGCTTATGTTGGGCAAAAAAGCCGCTTCTAATGTAATCAGATGTTCCTGAGGTGTTTGCTTTCTTGTTCTATGCCTGACCATTCTGCTTCCTTGGCCTTCCAACAGCCAGCAGCATGCCACGGGACTTTCTAGACCCACTCTGTCCTGCACTGCCACTCAACACAGCAGCATGTACCACAAAGCTCGCCATGGCTAAAGCTTTTCTACTTTACCTAGGAGGACTTCCTACTTCCCAGGCTTGGGAGTTTCTCCTGGGTGCCCCTGGCTCTACATCACTTGAACCCACACACAGACCAGTACCCTCCTTCTGCCATCCTTCTGATGTGTGCAAGACCATGACCCCAGAGATCACACTGTGCACATCAGAAGGTAAGGATAGGTGTTGTCTCCCTAGGTTGCCCCAAAATGTATAGTTTAGAAAAGAGTACATTTCAGAAGCAGATGTCCACTGCATAATAAAGCCTTTAAAAAAAACCCAATAGAAACAGTATCGTATCTTGAAAGTCATAGTAAGGAGACAGGAAGCAAGAGTCAAATGAAGGAATGAATATGGCATTGAATTATCTGAGGCTTGTGAGAGAAAACACCTGAAGTAGAAGGTGGCAGCTGAAAAACACACTAGGAATAGCAATCTATTGATAAACCGGAGAGAGGAATTATAGGAGGAATGGAGATTGCTGTTAGTCAAGGGCAGATGTGAGAGATGCCAAAGGAAAGAACTGTATTTGTTCTGGGGAGGGAGAATACACACAAACGAACACATGAAAACTGCCAACAGCAGAGGCTGGGAATGGAGGTAACAGCCTGGCCATGTTGACTGTTCCCACTGTTCTCAACTTTCACCAGTGAATCTGCAGGGAAAGAGTGTTTATAACTACCACAGCTCAGAAAGCTCTACATCCACTTCTGAGTCCTATGGATCAAGCAGTAACTTTGTTCTGATATCAGTTTAAAGATCCACAAAAAAGAAAAAAAAAAAAAAAAAAAAAAAGTCATCTCAAGGCATTTTTCATTGGGAAATTATTTTAATTGTTTGGTGCCAGCCTGGGCTGTACTGGCCCCTCATACACTTCAAAACTCAGCGTTAAGGAGAACTTAAAGTGACTAGGAGGGATTCACCATGGAAATCTCACATTTGACAACTAAAATTCTTTTTCTCAACTGATCACTGGGGTTGCTTAAAAGAATGGGTGCTGCATTGCTTAGGTAGCCTTTAGCCAGCAAAGCAGGTCAATATTTGACTCTCACACTGCTCACTGTAGACAAAATATTTAGTTACATCGCTTAGAGAGAATGATGGTGAAAGCCAAAATTCACTGTCAAAGACAGTAGGTCCCTGTGATAAGGGAGAACCTCGTTCAGCAAAGTGTAACATTTTATAAGCTCACAAAAACTTGCAATACTGGTCAAATGGCAGGAATGAGATGTTAAGCAGATTGAAGAATGGACTGGCTCACCAGCTGCAAGCTGTATGTATGTAGGAGGTTTCGTTTTGGATCCATGAGCTCCAAGGCAGACTAAAGCCTGCTGCTGAGGGAGCACCAATACACCAGCTTGCATTCCTAGTGCCAGGAGAGTACCACCAGGCCCTGATGTTCAGCTCCAGCAACAGCAAAGGGGTCCTTGGCTGCATCAGGAATGAAACTTGTTGTGTTTTCTGAAAGTCCACAATTTCACAGTATCCCCAAACTATCAGGTGATTATCGAAAGTTTAAGATAGACGCAATTTGTCTCCTTGGAGCACTTCACAATATTAGCTTTGGGTTTCAGAGTGTTGAGTGTTAAATTACTCATCACAAACAAAAGAACTACTGTGGAATAGGTGTTGATAATAATGCCTGATAGCTGTGCATAATGTTTTGATTGGCAGAATGTAGTCTGACTACTACAGGAAGCAATTGGCCAAAGGATCCTGTTGAGGCACAAATAGTCAAAAAGCAAAAATTACACTAAAGAGAAAAATTTGCACAGAGAAATATGGAGCTCTGTGAAAACAAGTGAAAAAGAGCTTTTCCCTTACTGGTGCATTTGTCTCTTATGCAATGCAAAGAAAAATATGAGAGTCTGAAGAAAGAGATGGATATTTGCATGAAAACAGTGGTACTTTTTTGTCCTATGGCCATCAGAATTTATGCTGGTGAGTAACTGTTCATTAAAGTAAAATGTGAAACAAACAATGAATACAAGACAGAGCGGAAGAGACAGAAAATCATAATAACATTCAAGGACATGTACCCAAACCTGAACTGAAAAAAAAATTGTGTCTGATGATGGAGGCACTGACATGACATGAACGGTGGGACAAGGGACTAAGACAACCAGCAGTTCATGGGAAGTATTTTCCAGCACACAAGGAAGTTTTCATCACAGGACAATATGAAAAAGACCCTTCAGTTCTGATCTGAATTTCCTTTTCCCTTAAAACTCAGACCAAAAGAAGAGCTGGATATTCTGTTCTCTTTGGGCATCAGTGGTTATAGAAGGAAGCACATGAGACACTCGGCTGTGTACAGAGCCAAGAGAATTAAAGAAAAATGCATAACATGGCTGTTTCCTACTGTCAACATGGGAGAAATTCTGTGAGAGGTGGCTGATGCCAAATATTTTTCAACTCTTGATATGTCAGCAAGGTTCTGGCAGGTGTCCTTAGGAAAACAGAGCACTTGTCTGAGCATGTTCGATATCCCTTGGGAAACACTGTTTTCTCAGGCTGTATGAAGCACCTGGTGCATTTTCAGTAGAAAATACGAGTTTCTTCCATAGTAGATGAACCCCTGAGATTTACCCATTGGAGGCCCTGGTGTAAAAACAAACAAATAAACAAAACAAAACCAAATAAAAACCAAACATGAGAGAACATAGCTTCGATGCTCTAAGAAGCTTTGGGAAAAATCAGCACTTCTGTGTGTTAAACTTAAGGAAAATGTAAACTCTGTGGAAGTTACCTACTGCAGCCAGTCAGAGTACAGCACAGTGTACTGCAGAGTATGTCACAGGCTGTCACATCTACAACTGGAAGAGATGGACACAAGGACTGGACTGTGAAGAGAACATCTACATGGTGTGGGTGCATGATCAGCACCCTAGGAGCAATAGCATGCAAAGAAGGGCGAGGGACATAGGATGCAAACAGTAGTAAAGGAAAACTGAATGGGTTAAATGAACCCATGTTCTGGAATAAAGACTTCTGAGGGTGAGCTCAAATTAAGTGGCCTCCAGATGCTCTCAGGAAGGTCTGGGCACAGATCTCCTGCACCATCATAGCCAAGATTGGGGTTTATGCATCCCACTTGCTAACAAGTGGAGTCTTAATATACTCAAGAAGAGCAAGAGAAGCATCAGGCTTCGAGTGTGGGTGTTAAAAAGTTTCATGTTTTTATTTATGGGATGGCAGGCCAAGGTTAGCCTAAATTACCATAAACCACTTTTTGCCACTGCCAAAAGGGACTTGTCAACTTTCTCACCTCCGCCCATAAAAGCACAGATTATTTTTCCATCTACAAGTGTATCATTTGCAAATTAAATATAAATGAGGAGATTTTTGATTGTTCAGCCACAATCTTGATGACATCTGACAAAAAGGCAGGAGAGCAAAGTCCACATCAGATTATGTGCTTGGCAACTTGAATTTTTACACAGAAACTCCCTGAATGTTTTGGTTTCAGAGGAAAACTAATTAATTAGCCTTAATGAATTACAGTAATTAATTAAGACCAGCAACACAGTCACAGCAGTTATGATCAGCATAAGAAAGATCTCTAACAACTGCCAAAACTTAGTGGTCATGAATACAAGGAATTTGCCGGGGAGCTCAGGTTTAGACATGCAACTGCTAGTCCCACCTGTCCCAAACCTGACACACACCTTAGAATAGCACATCTCATTAAAGAAATCAAATTATAGAATAATTAAAGAAATAAAATTAAAGAAATAAAAGAAATAAAGGAATAAGAAATCAAATTCCTGAATTAAAGAAATTCAATGATAAAGTCATACTCTGATCTGCATTTTGGACTGTTAGGTACCAGAATGGCACCAAGAAAAGCCAAGGCTGTCTTCTGGGGACACCTGAAGTTAGCAGAAATCTTGAAGTATGGGATCGGTTAGAAAGCAACTGCAGGGTACACATCTGAATATGGTATAGAAGGAGAAAAATGAAGCAAAACAGTCAGTCCAGTTAATGGTCGTGAGAGCTCTTAGCACTCTTCATGAGAATGACAATGCAGTTATTTATGCCCAAACACATGTTGAGCCTTGAGGTCAAAACCGGCATCTCAGTGTCGAATTGCTCACTTTACCCAGAGAATTCTAAATCTGGAAACAGCTACATCATCTTGAGATTTCTGATTCTTAAACATACAAAAGTTGGGGCAAATCAACTTTACATTGTCCAGTAACACAAGGCAGACTGCTTGCAAGGATGTCACAGAGACTCACGCTACAAACTAAATGATAGATTGGTCATAAGTATTTTGGATTTTGATGTTTATTGCTAGTTTCTGATGGCCTTATGCTTAATTGGGAAAAGAATACAAGAGAACGGTATCTTCAGGAAGCTACAACAGGAGCTAGTTGAAGTTGGTTGCCACATTCTTCAGTGATTCACATTGTGTGATATTGGTCAAACTAAGAGATATTGAGTGAAGCAGATCTCTGTCAGATTCGTTGGCCCAGCCATTGCTCAGAAGTACATGGTTCTCCTGCAGCAACTAAGCAAGATTATTGTTTTCTCTCTCTTTAACACTGTCTGAATCAGCTGCCCAAGCTTAGGATCTTTTTCCCCTTGGAGAACTTGCTGCAGAACACACAAATGTTTCTTCACTAGAGACAGCATGTTCTCTGTATTACATTTCTTTTATGGAAAGACTCAGCTTGTTCAAATCTTCCTGTTGCAGCTCTCTCAACAGAAAAAACTTCTCAAGAACTCCTCAGGGATCTTCTTTTCATTTTTTTTTTATTTCTTGCACCCATTTTGATTGACTTGCATCCATTTAGACAAATTTAATTCTGGGTGTGTTTTTTCTTCTCTCATTCTGCTTCTAGATGAATTTTAAATGCTCAGAGGTTGTTAATTATCACAAGTTACAGCTTTGCCATGGTTGCATCACTGATTGCTTCACTGCAGTATTTTGTCAATTTTTTTAAACCATTCTTTAACATTTTTAATGGCCTTTATTTTCTCTTGAATAATGCCTCCTTCTCCTTGTGCATCTTAGCTAAGGCTAAGTCTCTCATTCAGCGACTGTCAACCTGCATCCTAAGTGACGCCCCTAAAGTTACTCTTAGCCTAGCCTGCACAGAACATCCTTGCTGGTATTAACTGTGCTGCTGCCAGCTGCTACCCTGGACAGTAGGTTCTAATATCAAAAGCACTCACTCCAAAGTGAGTCTGGGTATAGCGGATGTGCCTCTTCCATGGGGAACCCATGGCTGCTTATAGTTCAGATCCTCCCTTTGACCACAGCTTCCTCCTGCCAAATTAGATCCTCTTTATTTTTTTTTTTTTTTTTACTTGCTCTGTGGGATAAACCCATTCCATTCTGTAGATAGAAAATATTTTCCATGAAAAATAATACAAAATACATTTTTATCTAACATCTAAATATTTTTCATAATGTCATTCATGATTGGCCTTGCTGTGGGAAGATTCATGCTCCTGAGGCCTTCACTACCCTCTATTTCAGAAGTTTGCACTGGGGACAAATCTGGTATTTTGTGCACTGTTACTGCTTTTACAAATAATCTAATGGTGACACATACTATCCATGTATTCTCTGGTTGAGAGCAGAGAATGAAATTTGAAACACGATGATAGAATTATGAAATTAAATATTGCTGAAATTCAGTCTTGTTCAAAACTGATGTTTGTGCAGCATGTCAGAAACATTTGATATCGCCCTGAATTGAAGCAATAACAAATTCTCAGATATCAGCATTTCTTACTGAAATTATATTCCATATCTCAGCCAGTCTTGTCTAACAGGATTTCCTCAGCACTGTTCCAAGGTTTTTCCTCCTTAAAAGATAACAATACTGCCTCCATGAAGACTTTTATTTTTTTTTTCCCTCATTACATTTCTTTTAACACGTTTGTGCTCACCTGCTGACTTAATAATTGGCACTATTGTTTTGCACACATGAGATAACCAATGGTATCTTACTGGAGAAACCAATTCACCCTCTATTCGTTTTGTCTTATATTAAAACATCATTAAAAAGTTACAAAGCCATCTAGCCCTGCTCAAAGCATGGCCAACGTCAAAGTTAGATCAAGTTTCTCAGGGCATTGCCCAGCAGAGTTTTGAACATCTCTAAATCACCTTGGCTTGTATGACATGAAAACTCATAAGAGGTTTGGAGTCAAGACCTGTATGTCCTATTTACAGCACCAATCCACACAGTGCTGTAAATCATTTTGATGTTTAAAGTACACAAGAATGAGTAGACTTTCTGTAAGAAAAAAGTGTTTGCTTTATCTGCTTCCACGCAGTTGACATCCAAAGATGGCCAACATCAACGTATAAAAAATACAAACAATTATAGAGTCACAGAATGGTTAGAAGGCTGGGAAGGATATTAAAGATCATTTAGTTCCAATTCCCCTGCCATAGGCAGGTACACCTCCCACTAGGCCAGGTTACTCACAGCCTCATCCAACTTGGCCTTGAACGCTTCCAGGGATGGGAAGACACAGCTTTCTTGGGACACTCTTCCAGTACAGGGCTGGTTAATACACACAGAAAGAAGGAAGAAACCCAAAACAACTGTCCTCACAAAAACAGCTTATTTTTTTTCTTGTTCACTCTGTTTATTCCCTAACTAGCTGTGAATTCCTTAGGACACCCATCTTTCCCTGTGCCTTCCCTTCAGACCACAAGGATTTTAGATCAGGACTTATATGTAGCTTTCTGCATTCGACAGGGCTGATAAATAAAAAATAAATCATAATGAACATGACTGAAGAATTACTACTAATATCTTAATAGACACTGTAATTAGCAATACACCATTTGTGAGCTGAAAGTTTTCACATTAAGCGAAATGAGAAGAATGAAGTTACGAACTCTGTTATTACGTTTTCCCTCCATTTCCAGATAATAAAAACCTAAAGACAATCAAATCCTAAACAAGGTGCAGGCACGCACTTGTCTCACGCTGCTGCTATGTTGCCAAACAGGTAGCATGAATTTCCCTCAGCAAGCTATAAAAAGTGCAGAAGTCGAGGAAGCAGGATTTACAGTTAGAGAAAGAGATTACAAAATGAGATTCAAGCACATGCATAGCTGCTTTGCTGTGCTAAGGTGTAAATGGGGACACCAATAATTTTAACATTCGCAAAATCCTTCATGAGAGCAAACCACCATTAACCCTAAAATGGTTATATCAAATGACATCATGATACCAGCAGCTTATTAATCAGACTTTTATTTTTAATGAAAGTGGAACTACTTTCTTACTGTATCCTATTTCATATCATGTGAAGGTATTGTTTTCTATCATTTTGCTGCATAGATAATTTGGGTTGATATCAATTTTATTCACAACAACTCAGTTCTGCACAATAGCACTATACTTTTATTCCTAAGGAATGGATAATGAACTTCAAGTAATGTGGAAAAATGCATGTAAGAGTTTAAATTATTGTCTTTTTGAAGACAGTAAATGAACTATTAAAAATAATATATTTAATTATTAATTCTTCTCTTGAGATGGCACAGGTCATTATTTTTTAGAACTGATTTTAGAACAGACTATAGATGCAGTATAGGAGCAGTTTTTCATACCACGGCTGGTTACAGTTATTGTAATAGAGTGAGTTAAAGTGGGAAAAGTGGTATGATTACATGCATGGCTTTGCAGCTGTAGGTTAGTGATTCATATCCAAGTTAGATAACTAATTGCAGGAATTCATTCTCAGGATTTATAACTGATTTTGATACTGTTCAAGACAAATTATAAAAAAGTGACAGTGTAATGTTTTTTCAATTGCATTGTTATAGATTTAGAATAAATCAATCCTCTCATAAATTTGATCCAAGATAACATGCTGTGATAAAGCCTCCAATAGTCTTTATGTTTTACTCCTTAGTATGATTATTTTAAATATCTATGGCTGGACTCTCTCTTGCATCAAGGTTCATACACAAACTCCCAGATCCTTCCTAATTCTTGAGCTGTACCTCAAGCTGATCTAGTCCTTATGTTGCTGCCTATGGATCTGAAAGACACCACACCCCAGCAGCGGCTGGAAACTAGACTCCAGCCTGCCATGTCCATAGTCCTTTACATCTCAGAGCTCGCAGATTTTGTATGGAAGCTTAGACGACCCCAGCTGGGGACTCCCCGCTAGCTGTGACCAGAGTCCTGGGAAATGGGCCCATTGACCCTATCTGTAATTAAGATCTAGTCTTTAAATACTTCCTTTAAAATATATATATATATATATATATATATACATATATTTCACAAATGGAGAATGCAATTGATTTGCTGGCACAGTCTATGTTGTCTGGATATTTAAATACTCAATCAAAGCTACTGGCATCCCTTGCTTGAGACATATGAGACAAATTGCTTCCCCAGGGTATCTTCTCCATTTACTTCAAATTTCCTGTTGATCCCTTCAGGTAACAGCATAAAATCTTCACTATATGTATATACTCCTTTTCTGCAAGGGCACAAAGTTGATTGAAGAACCATTTCATCTTTCTACCTTTTTATCTAGTCAGCCTTTCTTCCAGTGCTAAGGACTAAGAGGTGCAAGAAGATATATGAGAGAATCATAGCATGGCTGATGTGGAAAAGCACCTTTGGAGATCGTCTAATCCAACTCCCCTGGCCAAGTAGGCTCACTTACAGAAGATTGCTCATGACCCTATGAAGTCAGGTTTTAATATCTTCAAATATAGAGAGAAACCCGTTCCAGTGTCTGACCACCCACACAATGCAAATGTTTCTTTTTTTATGCTTAAATGGCATTTCCTATGCTTAAGTTTGCACCCATTGCTTCTTGTCCTCTCACCAGGCACCACTGAGAAGAGCCTGGTTCCATTCTGTTTGCACCCTCTCTTCACTTCTTTATGTACATTGATGAGATCCCCCTGACCCTTCTCCAGGCTGAACAGTTCCTTCTCTCTCAGCGTTTCCCCATAGGGGAGGCAGTTTGGTCACTTAATCATCCTGTCACCCTTCACTGGACCCTCTTCAGTATGTCCATGTCTCTCTTGTACAGCGGAGCCCATAACTGGACACAGAACCCCAGATGCCTCTCACTAGTGCTGAGTAGAGGTAAAATCACTTCCCTCAACCCATTGGTGATGTTTTCATTCAAGGATGCTGCATAAGATACTGGTGGACTTCTTAGTCACAAGGGTGAATTGCTGGTTGATGATCCACTTAGTGTTCACCAGCACCCCCATGTCCTTTTCCTCAGAGCTGCTTTCCAACCAGTCAGCCTCCCAGCCTGTCCCTGGTGCATGATGTGGTTCCTTCCCAAGTGCCAGACTTTGCGCCTCCCCTTGTTGAACTTCATGAGGTTCCCACCAGCCCATTTCTGCAGCCTGTCAAGGTCCCCCTGAATGGAACATATTGGGGTGGTTCAAGGACAAAGCCCTAGAAAGACAATCAGCTCTGAGGGGCCCTTCTTGAGCAGGGGGTTGGACCAAATAACTTCCAGAGATCCCTTCCAACCATAACCACCAGGTCATTCTGTGAAATGTGAGTCTTCTTCCAGTTACCTAAAGAAGTCACCACATCTACTTATTATTATTCAGGTGGTCTGTAGCAGACACCCACCACAATGAAACTGATCTTGGTCTGCCATCTAATCCTGACTGGTAAACTCCCAGCTGGCTCAACATCCATCTCCAGGCAAAGCCCTATGTACTCCTGCTGCTCTGTCAAATAATGGGCAACTCCCTTTCCTTGCCTTCTTGCCCTGTTTTTCTGAGGCAACAGCCCACATTTCTTCATTGCAGCACTCCAGTTGTGTGAACCATCCCACTATATCTCTCCATGACCCCAATAAGGTCATGGCCCTACAAAGCAACTGCACTAAGCCACACTGTGAGACCTGTGAACTTGCAGCCAGCTTGAGGGAAGTTCATCAAAGAAAAAAATACCTAAAGAAACAGGCAGAAAGGAAATGACAAGCAGTAGGCCAAGGAGCAGCAATCTGGAGCTGAGGTTTGGAAATGGATGACTACTATGCTTCAAAGAGACAGCAAGGCAGTTTAAAGCCACAGTGTCAGTAGAGAACAAAGCTCCTGTACAAATAAATAAATGCTAATATTAGTGAATGAAGACAGTGATTGAGAAAAAAGAAACAAACAAACGCTGAAACAAATTCCTAACAGCATCATTCTCACTAGGAACGTGGCAAGAACTCTCCTTTCTCAAGGCACTTCTGTACATCTGCACATATAAACCTAATGGTAGTCCAAAGACTAGCACAGAAACAGCAAGAAAAGAGGAGCCTTAAATGGTAGATCTGAAAGATGCTTTCAGCATCCAATGGAGTAGTTTTTCCCACAAACCACTTGCCAACATCCTGACACACAAACACCTCTATATTTATACAGTATGTGATTTATATCTTGCCAATTGCAATATACATCTCTTTAGGGATGGCTTCTATCCATACTGGCACCAGCAAAGACCTCACAATATTCCTGTTCTTCAGAGATTAAAAAGAAAATAACTATGTGAAGTGTCAAAGAGAGGTAGCAGAAGCTGGATGTATGTCAACGGAAGCCTTTTAGCACTAAAATACAGGCAAGGTACCTGATATGCAGATCGTTCGGAAATTCATCACTTTTGAAGATAAAGCATGCAATTAGGTTTTTCTTCTCCTTATGGGCTGATTTTCTTCTCTTTATGGGATGATTTATAATACTCTTTCATAAGTTATTGTGTAAATGCTTTTTCTTCTTCTGGGATTTTACAGCTAAAACATTCTAGAGCTAATGCACACCTATAATTTTTCTGTTTCCTTCATCAGGTTAGTGAGATAACTGCCATGCAGCATATTCTGTGTAACAATGAGGGAACAGAGGAAGCCTGTGTCCACCGCAATGTCATAGCAGTATTATGAGGACAGATCTTCACACATGTGAAAAGAGGAATATTCTCTATATTTCATGGGACAAATTCATGGGGAATTAGGGACGGTCATGATTTTTCTTGCCTTTTTTGGAAAATGCCAACCCATCAACATCAAACCTAACTTTAGGAAGTGTCTTTGAGAGTCTCCTGATTCGGTGCAGATGTTTGAAAATGCTGGCAAAAATTATTTTAATCGATTAAATTAAAACTCGCCATCTCTTTGTGGTCTGTTTTCAAAAGGAAAACATATACAGGAAGTTAAGTTACCCAGTTACACATACTGTGTTTGACTCCAATGCTATTTAGAGTAGCATGCCCCACATTATTTAAATGCAATCCTTCCTTTTGAAGCTGGGCCACTTTCCAGCAGGAATACAAGAGTCATGGGAGTAGGTGGAAATACTTGCAAGAAGACTAACAGCTCTCGCTCTGGGTGCTCTAGATATATATTCTGCTTTTTAAAGTTACTTTCTACAGATATGGTTTTATTCTGCTCGCTTGCAAAAACTGTGGGCTACTTTAACACCTTCCTTCTCCTGTGTAGAAAACAACCGACACCAAGAACATTACAAGATCCATGTAGAGAAACCCCAAATACAGCATCACTCTGTGGTTTCATGGTTGTGAGCCTTATGGGGGATGGGTTGATAGGAGATCTTTGGGTTTTGTTGCTAGCAGAGGCCATTTATGTACTGTACTTAAAACATATGTTGGATAAAATACAGAACATGGGAAGGTGCAAGGACTGAAATAATTGTTTTCCCTCTACCAGGTCCTGACCACTAACTTGCACAGCAATATGTGCAGGTCTTTGACCTTTCCAGCCTAGCGAATCCTGGATTCTTCCCTGCACAGCCTCAAAACTCCCTGCCAACAAGGTGCTGACACCTTTTTGCCCAACCTATTTTGCTCACCCCCCCTGAAGTACTGCACTCTAGGGTCTTTGGGTTTTCTGTAGAGGACACGGCTCTTTCTTGCCACATTCTCATGTAAATCAGCCATCCAGTATGGTGGAGTGCCATACAATTGTCATTATCCAGAAGAGCAATACTCAGCACTGTGTTTTCCAAGTGACCTACAAATGCTTTACAGTAACTAGCCATGTGTATAAGCTGTGGGTTACCTGTAAAATAGTCAGTGACTTCAGCAAGAGCAAAGCTGTCTCTCTCACACAAGGAGAAATTTAATTCATGGTCCGCTTTCCTTCTATCATAGAATCACAGAATGGTTTGGATTGGATGGAACCATAAAGATAATGTAGTTCCATTCCACCAGCCACAGGCAGGGACATCTTTCACTAGACCAGGTTGCTCGAAGCCCCATCTTTGCTCTTTCTACAGCCAAATTCTTCTGCCTCTCCTGTCTTTGTTATGTGAGGTTATGTGAAGCTTAAGCTTTTCTAAGACTTCTTTTAAAGCACCAATATTTTTTAGGCTTTCAGACTATATAGGTGGGCACACAGACTAAAATAAATAACTGATTTTTCATTGTGGTAGCAGTTCTGAAAAATCTGGAGAAAAGTTCATTTGACTCACAGCAAAATGGTTGGTGCTGTTTGCATGGTTTATTTACATTAAGAATATAATTAAAATACAGACCCAAAAACATGTTTATAGAAAATGCTAAATGAAACAGTCACTGTAACAAATGTATTTGGGTTTTTTAATTGAAAAAGATTTGCTGAGGAAAACTGTACCATTGTAAAGAAAGTCAGCTGACTTAAATCTGCATTTTTGGAGAAATGAATTTGCAGTTGGAACTTTGCCTGTGTTTGTTAATATCTTCTTACAGAACTAAATGAATACTCTTTATCATGATAGTTTATAGTGAGGAAACTAAACAGAGAGATCTATTAGTGTTTCTTTCAAAAGAGAGGACAGTCTTAGAGCAAGGATTGCATTTCAAGAAACCTTAGGACTCTGAGGGACAGCTTGTCTGGTATTTAATAATGATGGCAGCAGTTTGCACATGTGGTTTACATTTAGCAAGTGGATATTGGGAGTATCTGAACTTCAGCTTGACATAGCAGGATGAACATCCATCAATTAGAGTTTACATTAGAGCATCAGTCTTGGGACTGACAAAGGTGTGAAGCCGACATGCATTCACTTCAGCCACCCCTGTTCCATGCACAGTAACTTCCAGTAGAGGAAAAGGGCAGTTGGAAGGAATGTCACTGTCTTAAATGCCTCAGCAAAGATTCTTCTACCAAGACAAGTGCTCTTATCTTTCAAACCACACCATTTTATCTCTATGTGATGAACGACTATCTTGAAAGTTAATAATGTAAATCAAAACCAAGAAATGCCCCTTTAAAACTCAGATTTCTGAAGCTTGTATAAAAAAATATCCTGAAGAAAGCCAAAGAAATCAAACCTAATGAAAAGCTTCCCCAAGCACAGAAGAAATATTTTTTGGGATAAAGCTCAGTGAGCTGGTCCCTGACCTGCACTTCCTTTGTAGCACAAGTAGATACAGCAAAGGATCTCAGTCTTCCACTTCTGTAGGCTGTCAGCAGGCAAAGGGATTTTGCCAAATGTTGCACATACATATGTTTGTGTGCCCTATTGGACACTAGCAATATTTCACTACTTAGCATAACTGATACAAACCTGGTGTAATGTAAATTAGAAAATCTGTTATGTAGCCTCATCAAATTAATATTGTTGCTAGAACCTGATGATGAAGAGAGCTCACATGAAAAATAAAAGCAGATGGGAAAAATAAAAATAATATGCAGGATGAAAAACCGTAATAGTTACGCACAGTCTGAAAACCTACACTCAATTTCATGTAAGTAATATATGTTAAAGTAAATATTGTATCTAGTAGACCTTTTTATATAACATTTACTTTCTGTGTATACATCTACATGTGTAAGAACAGTCTGCTTGTTTGTCATATGTGTGTCACAAATTCTGTTAAAATGTTGTTCTCAAGCATAAATCTGATTCAACGGCTTGATATATCTGTGACAGAATGAAGAAACAATCCCATTACATACACAAAGCATGCGTGGTCTGTTCTAGTTCTTCTTTCCTGCTGAACTTGTTCGAACTCCCACCTAGCAGTGCTGATCCTTGCTGCTCACATCTACAAAGAAATGGCTGATGCTGCAGGCAGACCTCAGCCCTATAAATATTTGGGTTTAGGACTATAGCATTGCGTATGCTTGCACGGCACAAAAGAAATACAAACTGAATACTTTATCAAAGCTCACAAGCAATGTGGTGAAGGTGGCTTGTCCTATCCTCTGCTCAAGGTACCAGCTCTGCCAGCTCTGCAGTGTTAGAGACAAAATGGGAAAAAGTTCCTATTTCCAGTGGCCTTCTCTGGATAGGGTGATTGGAACAATGCTCCAGGAGTTAGCTTCTTTCAGGACTATGGTTCGAAGCACTGCACATACACAAGTCCCATGTCATTCTGTGTACAGCGTGGCTGCCAAATTTAGATCTTCTCTAAGACGCAGAATAGGAACATCTTCTTATTTCTACATTTCTGGCCTGGCTGAAGTAGAAGGATTTCACATTCGAGTCATGCTGCATTCACACCCCGACCTGTAATCAAAAATCTGAATGCTGAGGAAAAGTCACGGGACATAAATACTCCACAGCTGCCAAATGCATAAACACAAGAGTGGTTCCAACAATGTATTTTTTTAGGCATTTCATAAAAATGAAATTTAACAAAATGTTATTCATTACCACCTGGAGTAAGATTTCACAGCATGTTATTATATTCTGAAGTAGTTACCACTTTGTTACTGATCCGGGTTGGTGAAACAGCACTCCAGCTTTGATTCCCTGGGCTTAGGTAACCGAGCAGTGAATGGAAACCTGCGAGTCCTCTATTCAGCTTGGTAAACACGGTCTTGTCTGTCACTTCTCATTGTTCCTCTTCAAAGTACAGTTGCCACCTTATCTGGCAACAGCTTTCTTGAAGAGTGCTGCTCATGTGAAATAATCTTTCACCACCGAGGCCAGCATTTCCCTAACACAAGAAGAAACATTTATCTTGCTGTTAATGGTTAATTAATTTTGAAAATGTATATTACAACACAATAAAAAAAAAAGAAAGAAGAAAGGAAAAAAAGGCAGGCCGGACAATGGAGCAAAATGTCCCTTCCTCAAATTGACTCCTATTTAGTTCTTCCAATGTCATCCAAAACACAGATAACTTTTCTTTCATGAATTGTTCTCCTGAATGATTTATACATGTTGTGTTATCTGAGGCCCTTTCCAGATCCCCTGTGGTTTCAGCCAGCCATCAGCTGCATAATTGTTAATTTTAACACTATAAAAGGTTCTGATGCTGAGGAGATAAAGCATTGGAGGAAGAATTAATTGAAATGTATCTTCCAATCACACTGGTTCCCCACTTCCAGTTCCACAAAAATTATACATTGGATTTGAGGTTAAAATAAATTTACATTTGTGCTAGCCATAAAGCTTTTGGACTAGTAGAAAATAGATAAGTTAATTGTTTCTAAAACCCATAAAGGGTTTACCCTGAGAATAATTCAGGGCAGCCTCCTGTTCATAGCCCACAGCACCGTGAGCAGCCGGATAGAGGATTCTTCCCAAGCTACTGCAGACATAATTGGCCAGGAGATATGTGACAGCAGTCTTTTACAACAGCAGGTGATAGACTGACAGAAAAGGAGCTCAAGCTCCACCAATATTTAATCTGGATATTAAACACTCTATGCTTCCTAGAGCTACTAATACTTTTTTTTTCCCCCAATGTTTACTCTCTCCCTGTATGCTTCAAGTGCAGTATTATGAGGTAAAGCTACCAGGTTTTGATTCTTTCATTTACATTTTTATTATACGTATATAGATACATACAAAACATGCAAAATTAGTTTTAAAGGTTATTTGGAGGACATGGTTGAGGCAAATGAATTCAGAGATCATGGGATTTGTACTTAATTCATAGTTAGATGACTGTAAAAGGACATCCTTATTTAACTGAATACCCCAAAACAGGCCGAGAATACCAGCTATATACCTGTTAAGCCTTTGTTTGAACATTATCACTATTAACAACCATCTTCTGCCAGATTCTTTAAAGATGGGCTTTCACTACATACTATGTATGTTTCCTGAGTGCAGAGGAGGGCAAAGAGAAGCAGCAGAGTCTGAGGCTTTACTTCTTCACCATTTGTTCACATGGGGAACCTGTATCAGGCCACCATTTTCTCACCTGCAAAAAACACAGTTCAGACCCTGAAAAGGGGAAAAAATGTGGAGGTTTCATCTTAGAACTCACCAAATGTTTGTCCACATGATAAAGACACCGTACTTCTGCCTTGAAGAGATAGAGTGTAAAAACAGCAACAGAGACGAAGGGGCTCTGGGAGAAGCTGGGAGGGAAAGCTTGCACAGCACCTGCCCACACTGTACTTGGATTTAATCCATTTCGTGAGTCCTACTTTCATGAATATGAAATTCTACAGAAAAAAAAAATATATTAGAATCTGCTTTATGCTAACATGCGTTATCACTTTAAGAACACTTTCTCACTTAGTAAAATACAAATAATAACATGTTAGTTGCTTCAAGTCACAGAGCAAATGCAGGGATTATATGTCTGTAATTTCAGGACTCAAAGGCACTGAGCCCCAAAGCAAACAAAGATGCCATCTGAGCTGAGAACATACTTAGATATTACGCAGCATATTGTATTAAGAACTTAAGAGTGTCATCAAAAGCTCTCCTCAGCAAAGCTCAAGCATTGACACTGGGATTGAGTGTGCCCTCAGCAAGTTAGCTTATTACACCAGTCTGTGTGGTTCGGTTGATACCCTGGAGGGAAGGAATGCCATTCAGAGGAACCTTGACACACTTCTGAGGTGGGCTGATGCCAAACTGATGAAGTTTAACCATGCCAAGTGCAAGGTCCTACACCTGGGTCGGAGAAATCCCAGGCACAGCTACAGGTTGGGCAGAGAAGAGATT
>JAOEHY010017203.1:0-18731 GCA_025447955.1 Psilopsiagon aurifrons
GAGGTGTCCCTGCCCATGGCAGGGGGATTGGAACTAGATGATCTTAAGGTTCTTTCCAACCCTAACTATTCTATGATTCTAATTATGTAGCTAACCACCCTGACTATTTGTCTGGTCCCTAGTCTTCTATTTATAATCTTAAATACCAAAACACCTTTGAAAATATGGTCCTTACTACCTTTAGAAGTAGAGGCTTTGCCTGTTCAATATCTTCTGTATAAGTGAAATAGTAAGCGACCCCAAAGCTCAGGTAAATATTCAGACAAAGATTGTTTAATACCGCATTAAGTGTGTAGCATCAAGCTCAGACCTAATATTAACTTCACTGACTTTCAGTAACTTTCAGATATAAAATACAGTTTCTCCATAAATTAGCTGCTTCAGCAACTCTTCATTTTTCTACTCTCAACTTGTTCTATGCCATATGGATGCAGGAGTGGCCTGCCTACCATTGCTGTGGGGATTCACTCTCATGGCTGAAAATAATGGCTGGGTTATTCAAAATAATCTAAAGAAGTTGAAGACTGCCTACGGCACTTTTCATTTTACTGGGATTTAAGCACTTCAGCCCTCTGAGTTTCTGTGAAATGTCTGTTCATTGATGCTCCCAATGAAGAAAACTGCTTCCTGATTGAATAGGTGAATCTATCATAATCACCTCAACTAAGAACCCAGCTTGGTATACTTCTGAGAGAGTTTGTTATTTCATACCAACTCAAAATCAGTAATATACTGTCACACTAATTAGGACACATTTATTTAGTAATTATATCATCCTTACGCTGAAATCTTACAGGGAATTACTGCAAAAACAACCAGCTGCAAAAAATGTAATTATCATAAAGGACCAAGAAAATAATAAGTAAAGCAAGCAAGCTTGGAATGCAGACTTTGTCACAACAAACAAGTTATACATGCAATAACAACAACTAGGCCCTTTTGCTAACATAATAGTAAACAAACATTTGGGGATGGGGGTCGTGTTCCCCCCTTTCTTTTTACTTCTTAGTTTGCGCAATTCAGTCATTGTTCAATGAACAGACCTATAAGTAAATGATAACACAGAGCAAAGGCACTCTAAATGGAAATGTATTTGACAAGATTTGAATTGGCTAATTGCATTAAGACAATGCAAGACTTCAGTCCTGTTGTAGTATAAACAGCAGTTCACTACCCAAGTTCATTTTACACCATTCCACCCTCAAATGTATATGTAGGGCACTCATTGAAGCCAGAAACTAGAAGAACAAAACAAAAGCCTTTAATAAAATTCCTGTATATCAAATATATTAGAATTTAGGCTGAGAAAAAATGAAAACAAAACACATAAAGAAATATGGTGGCATTTTTTTTCAATCAGCGGCTTAGAAAGTTTTGGAGACCACCCACAAACATGTGACTTACAAAGCAAAAATGACTGCTACAATCTAGTTATGAAGATATTCCAAATCATCACATCTGGATACAGGCACACTCATAAAAAACAACAGCTATGGGCCATGACCAGTGAGCTGATATCCTGAAATCTCCTAAACTGTTTGTCAATCAGAGGTCTCTGCCCCACACTTTTAGTAGTCCCACTTTAACTGCTGCAACTGGAAATGGTATTGTTTTCCAGTACATAGGATTAGAAAATAAACTCTACTGCTTATTCTGAAAGACTGTCAAAGATTTATATGAAAAAACACTCAAAGCAAATAGTAAATTAGTCTGTGAGTTACGCTTAACATCATGAAATGATCAAAGTCAGATACACATTCTGAAATGTGCAGGGAACCAGAAAATGTACCTGACCCTGCTAATATGCGGAATTATCAAAGACCTCCCAAATGACTTAAGCTAATTCAAGCCCCTTGTTCACAATTAGACTGTTATGAAATCTGCCATTTGATTCCATACTATCAAATCTATGCAAGGAAAGTAGCACACGCTGGAAAAGAGGCAGATTACTAAACCCTTACATCTTTGCTCTCCTGCAAAAAAAAAAAAAAAAAAAAAAAATCTGTTTAAAGAAATGTATTTTCTTTCATGTGAACTTGATGCTGTCTAATTTAATTCTTGATGTTTCTTCCATTGTACAGCGAGGTATCCTTTGAGGAAGGAAAAACAGCTTGTGTTTTGATAACAAACACCCAAAAAAATAGTTGCATCTCTGCTTTCAAAGAGACAAGCTGCTTTTATTCCTCTGCAGAAACTCATTACAATATGATGGACAAAATGTCAGAAATAATTAAGAACAAATGGTGATTTTTTTTTTTACTTTTTTTTAATTATTTTTGACAGCAATATTAACTATTGGAAAGAGTGATGGTTTTATCCAGGCCTCTAATCTCCTCTCCACCTAGATTCTTGGTCACTTGACTTGAATTTGTTATGAAATAAATTAGAAACAAAAGAAAAGTAGGGGAGAAAGTAACATATCATATGAAAACACCATTAACACATTTTCTTAATGAAAGTTAGAAGAGCTTGCTGTTAGACACAGTTGCATGATCATATACATATACATAGAAAATTAAACTGCACAGTGGAGCAGAGCTCTCTGGGAAGCTCAAAAGCCTCTGGACTTTTTTCATTTCGTATAGAGGAGGTCGTGCTTTCCCCCACCCCAAGGTCAGTGTTGTAAACATCAGCCCATCAAGATAAGAAACTTAAGGCAGACGATATTAATTACCTGTTCTTTCATGTCATCCCTGTCTCACATCTGGTTTCCTCTTTGTAACATTCATTTAGGCCAATAAAAGCAGAGGAGGTGGGGGAGAACAAAAAAATACTTCAGCAGCTTTCTTCTTTCCCAGCTGAAAATGGCACGAGTGGTTCATTTGCTGCATACACACTTTCACTCATACCTGGGCACACACGCACACACATACGGTGCATTTAGCAATCTTCAGTGCAAAACAGTTAGCTGGTATCCTGCAAACTAAAGTCTATCGTAAAATGGTGAGGTTAGCTCAAGCCATACCAAGATACAGGCAGAAACTTGTTCTATGTATTTTAATACTTTTCATATAAATTGTAGGTAGCAACTGGACTTTTCAGGTATATTGTAGATGTTTTTCCGAAAGCCTGATATTGGGGCTCTTAAATAGATCAAATATTAGTGCTTTAGTAATTAAACAGTATTAATAGACCCCACTGTTCAGATATCTTCCTTTGGTTGTGCTTTATTTTTATACACAATCTGTCACGAAGAACAAATGGCCATTCTTTTTTCCTCAAATCACAACCCGCAATAAGATGGTCATTTAGCTAAACCATACAAACTTATTTTCATCTTTTTTTCAAGTGACACAGTCATTTTTCCTGCTGTTGAAACTAAGCCTTTACCACCCTAGTTTTGAACAGAAACACTGCCAGTTCAAATTTTAGTTTTTGTTGCTTCTAATAAACATCACAGAAAATTAAGAATTTTAGGGTAATCTACAAGACAGATAACTTCAACTTCAAATTACTTTTTAATGGAAGGAATTTTCAAATTTTCCAAAGTTGACAATCTCAACCATTCTAAAGTATATTTTAAAGAGCAGGCAGGGAAAAAAAAAAAAATACAAAAAACAACCCACCAAAAAACATTTACTACACAGAGAGGCTCTCATTAATGCAGCCAGTCTATATTACTTTCAGTTCACAATTTGGAGTGAAAAGCACAATACCTAATCTCTATTCCTTAATAGATCCTGTCTACACATTTCTATTTGCTTTCAAAGTCTCAAAGCGTTATCTTCTGTAACTTGTTTCCTCTTATTTTTGCAACCACAAAGCTACTTTCACATATGTCATACAATCAAATCTAAGGGTCCATTATCTATAGCACATGTACTTGTAAATCTGATGCTGAAGAGCTTCATCTCTGTACTAAAGGAAAAAATATATAGACAAGCTTTTATTTACTAAATGAAAGGATTTGCAATTCCTCTGAACTCCTTTCATTTTGGTGCCAAGGACAGACCAGATAAACACTGCAGTGAGATCTGTTTATTGATTAATTTAATTATAGTTATTATCTACAAAGAACACTATATGATATTAATTCCAAATCAGATACACAGGCAGGCAAACAATGTTAATTTCAGCACTGTTTCAATTCAGTTATTTCATGCATATCAGTTTTCATGCTGTACTTAATTATATGCTCACTATTACACTTTTTCCACAAGACTACTGCCTAATTTAGTGGACATTATTTTATCAAACCCTGGTTTACACTGTGGCTTTGTGTTTTTCCTGTGTAATTCCTGAACTGCTATGTTTCTTTCAAATGTTCATTAAAGAACAATTAAAAAAAAACCCTCTTAGCCTTCACAGAACATTCCATATTATTGGGATAATAATGGTGTCCATCACACCTGCACCAGCTAATTAATCCCAGCAACAAAAGGTACCGTTTCATCCCTGTAAGTGCAACAACACGGCAATATAGCATATGAGGTTATATACGACATTCATTTGGAGCAGCACAGCCCACAGTAACCAAACATCACTCACCCATACACAGTATTTACATGAAACAGTGAAATGCTATTATCTCCAGAGCAGCTAGAACAGATTTAACATGCCATCTCATCCTAATAAGTTGTGGGGCCTGAGTTGTCCCATTTAGAGCATGCACAGGTATTGCTACACACGTGGCAAACAGCACAGCAGACATGCTCTTTGACCCATGTCTGCCACAAATTTCTGACGCAGCCCTTAGCAAGATAGTGCTGCTGTTCTTTTCCTGCCAGTAAACTTGTGACAATAATATTTGTCTCCTTCTAGCACTTAAGAATGTGACACAGAAATTAATCAGTTTGCAAAATATTTTGAACATGGAAGCATGCAAAAAACAGATGTAGGCTATTATATAAAAAAAGCAACTGCAATTATATTTGTGCATCCCTGCTCTAGGCTAGTTAAGAGACTGAAATATTCAGGCCACAGTTCATGAATGTTCCAAAGATTCTGATTTAACACTGAGATAACTTAACTGTGAGCCTCAACCAAGCCAACTGGCAGTGTGACTGCAGTGTATGGCTGCTCTTATCTCTTAGGACTTAATGCGGTAATTAAGCTAACAGATCCTTAGGAAGTAACACCATAAATACCAGTCATGCAATCCTGAGCTTTTTCTTAGGTTCCAAGAGTCAGTACAAAGCAAAAGCTCGATCTGATTATTCAGTTCTACAGCTCAGGTGGTAACAGGTATTACAGCAATAGTACAGCATCCTTAAACAATACTTCTAGGATTGCTCTACCGTACACACAGATGGTGCCTGCTGGTGCTTAACCACTCAAGAGCATGCAACAGTTTCCTTAATCTTATCTGACAGTATGCAAAAAATATGACTTAGAATTTAATTCTCTAATCGTAAAAACCCCTCACGTAATCCTTACAGCCAAATGCATTGTATTTCAGCCAAAGATCTTTCAAAATAGCATCCTTGCTAATCACACCTTTCAGAATTTTAAAGGTATGACTACACAGTCCACCAGGTAGGACACCAGTTGTAGACTGAGAAAGTACTTCCCAAGTTCACTGCCTTTGGGTGTGCCAGAAGAGTCCAAGTTTTCTACACACTTGTGTGCAAGAAAAACTAATTCCTGAAACCTTTTCTCCAGTGATAAGTACATGAGATATCCTGTTACACTATTAATTTAAGTTCACCCATTGATTCAGTAAATGAAATTAACAATTTTGGATTATAATTATCAGGCCTTAAATCAATTAAGTATTTACAGCATAACATGAAGATAGCACAATCTCACATGAGTGAGCAACAGGTGTGCATCTACCATGGCAATGAACATTGATTTATATGTTTGTTTTGTGTCTTTAAACCAGCATATATATCCAATTGAACAGTCCATGTACATTGGTAGATAAAACTTTCGTTTTTAGTTTGACTCAATCCTGGCTTTGAATTACCTGATTTGTCTCCAGCATATTTGTGAAGTACTCTGAGGATTATTCTGAGGAATTATTAGGGTAAAATCAAAAATTGAAATAAGCAATTTTAGGTTTTGACAATTTTTTTTTAAAAAAACAACAGAGGAATTCAGCTGATGTCAAGTCCTACTTTTACGAAAGAATAAGAAGGCATGAAAGTTGAAGCAATGGATTACATTTAAGGAAAGTTTCTCTCCAGAACACTGCTCACACATGCTGGATTCCTTGTGTTTATAATGAAAGATGCAGGTTACCCCTTTATCTACAGCAAATAACCCAATGAAAGATGGCTTTGCATCTGTAGCATGTGTTCAAATGTCTAGCTAGCAAATGTCAGAACTATTTGATCTGGTTTCATAAAATGAACTTTCAAGACTTTGGAAGTTTACACTTTGAAAAAGATTAAAAACTTCTGTCTTGATCTCAAATAATAGAAAAAGAATACTCACATGCTTGAGGGAAAAGGAGGTGCACTGTTGTACAAACATATAAAACCAAGCAAACAGTCTGTTTTCGGGGTATGCTTTCTGGCACAAATTTAAGACAGACCTGGCCAACATAAATCCTGCTTAGTATCTCTTGCTTAGCAACACAAGATGTTTGATAACACATGGGATATTTAGCACTAAAAGCAATGCACCCAGACTGGCACAGAAATGAACAAGGAATAAAAAACACTGCCTGTGTTTCCTCTTAGAAAGAAACTGCACTATCAACTTGCTTATATGATTAAAGTTCATGAGCACAATTTAAAATTAATTTAGGCTGAGCTTTCAGCATAGCTTCAGAACTTACATGCACAAACCTTCTACAGAATAGCGTATCTTATATTAATTCACCAAATAAAGCAGTTCCCTCTTAGTCCACTGCACAAAAATCCTTGCTGAAAGATGATTCTTGTATGAATTGTATCACAGTAGCTACCAGTGCACATCCACTCACAGTGGGCACTACTGTCTTTGAGAGCAGTAGTAATAGGATGCCAGCAGTAGGAACTAGCACTAGCAACAAGCTTGGATGTGCAAGCGTTCGGAGAAAGAAATAATGAAGAAATTGACATTTATCTTTCAGATGAGTAGTTTCTACCTAGATAAGCTGCCAAAGCATGTGCAACTTTCAAGCTTGCCAAATTATTGCATCTCTACTCCAAGCAGCAGTACAACTCCTAGCTTTCCAGTGCACTACCACCAGCAATTTTCTTTGAGAAACAACTTCAAGCTTAATAAAAAAAGGTGAAAATAGAGTAGTGAGAGCCTGCAGCCACTCTTCTATATCTGTTCTGCATTTACCTAAAGAAATCATCTGGGCCTACAACTACAAGGTGACTCACGTAGCTAAGGACTTTAAACCTATACATCTTGTACCTATTGCATGTAGTACATACAGATAGGTACACTGTGTCTGCACTCACAAGACACTGGGACATACAGAAGAGGAAATTAAAAAATTTTTTAGCATACTGCTTGCATATTACATGAAAAAATAGCTCCATAAGACACAATGGCCAAGAAGGAAAGAAACAGATAATGAAACAAAATGATTCAGTTTCAATTAGCTTTACAATGAGATTTACAAAATGAGCAGCCAAGACCTGACACCTACATACTGCTACTTAGTAGCTTTCCTACCTATGCTGGTTAAGCACGTGAAGACTTATTGCTTCTCTAAATAAATATAGATAAATATCTGAACATATTTTCCAAGTAGCTACTGAAAGGACACCAGACTGATATTAGCACATTCATTAAGAAAAAGTTTAGTTATCAGTTTAAGATATTATCATCCCAACAAAATAATGTTCAGATTGAAGAGCTATGTGAATTCATTCCACACTTGACACAAAAGTCTAAATGTTTGTTACTATATAGATTGAGATAACACCATATTTAGTCAAGAGATGCATTCTATTCCCATTGAAAAGAAAACATGGATGGCTGAAGACTCTATTCACTTCCTGTTGTTAACGTCTCCAAAATAAAGACATGCTATAACAGCATGGAAATTCCTATAAATTTTTTCAATCCAGTAATTCCTGGAAGACACAAAGATTCCTGAAAAGCATTTTTAAAATCCTCCAAGTTCACAAAAATATCCCACCTCACAGTAGAAAGCACCGATTTCCAGGAATTCCTAGAAAGAATGGAAAAATTCTTAAAAAGACTCTCAATCCAGGAATACCCAGAAAGCCCTCAGATTTCTAGAAATAACTCCAAAATTCCTAGAATGCTTCTATATCCAGAAATTTCTAGTATGCATTGAAAATTCCTGTGAACTAGGAATTCCTATGTCATGTCACAGGATACACCAAGAGAGCTGGAAACTTTCTTGCAAGACTCCATGTGGTAGAAAAGTACATGTCACAGAAGATGCACAAGAGACCTTGAGAGTCAGTATTCACCGCTTCAAATAGAACAACCAACAGGCTCTTTGGTTTGGTTTCTTCTTGTGAGGCTTGATGAGCTTTCATAAATACCCACATTCGGGGAGCATGAATTAACTGTTTACAAATTGACTGTTTACAACTTAACTGGAAAATGCTGTTTCTAATACTTTGTTTTCCATGCAAACCAAATTCTGTACTAATTTGTCTGGTAGTATATTAAGAAAAAATGCTTTCACACCTGGAGTTTATATTGTCTTTGAAATGAAGTGATGCAATTCTACAACCACAAGAAAATACACCTTCAAAGAAACACAAATTAATTAAAAATACAAAACAAAATAGAAGCCACTTATGCATGTTTTTATGTGTCTGTGTCTGTGTCTGTGTGTGTGTGTGTGTTAAAGCACTATAAATTAAATTGGCAAAAGCCAACAAATAGACTGTCATAACTGCACCCATAGATTTGTATGTGTTCATTATATATAGTATACATAGAAAAGAAAGACACCATCTTCATCCCTATAACAGGGTACACCATTAAAAGGTTTATTTTTTAATTCTTTCTGAAGCAATATTAATTTTATGGATTTTGTTAACATAATGTTGTGACTAGGTCACCAGCTTACAACAGAAAATGTAGGGTCGAGTTCCAAGCTTTATCCCACACTTTTTGTGTACTGGGGAAAGCACTCAATGCCTATGTTTCAATTTCCTTTTCAGAAGGATGCGCTGTATTTCACTGTCAGCATAGCACTGGTCAGTTCATTCTTGAGCACAGACTCTTTTTTTTCCACCCAGGTCTGTGGGATAAGCCAAGCTTAACAGCAGCAACACAGGACAAGGACTCTTCCAACTACATCCATCTATTATTAACTCCTATTTTAAGGTGCACTGGTACTGCAATGTCAGCCATTAGAACCCAGACAAAGAAAACACATGTGTGGAAAAAAAATACGTCTAAGCTAAACTGAAAAAACAGCTAGGTTTCATTCTAACTGCAAAGAAGCTACTTACCAACCCTAAATATTCTTTGTTAGGAGGGCCATTGAACAAAAAAGGAAAAGGAGCTGTTACAGTATGTTATATGGTGCAAATGAGAGTACTGATAAGAGGGTACAGCAACGCTAATGACTACCAATAATTAATATTTAGCATTTCTAAAGCCTTTTCATCTGTCA
This sequence comes from Psilopsiagon aurifrons, assembly GCA_025447955.1. Lineage (NCBI taxonomy): Eukaryota > Metazoa > Chordata > Aves > Psittaciformes > Psittacidae > Psilopsiagon > Psilopsiagon aurifrons. The sequence goes on from JAOEHY010017203.1 coordinate 9,491, forward strand.
GCCTAAAAAGCCCTTAAAAGTATGCAACTGTTACTCTCTCTGCCTAATAGATGGAGGCAAAGAGTCTCTCAAATTTATTTATATTGAAAAAGTGTAGTGCCTATGGACCTGCCAAGTACAAGTCCTGTTCTACCTGGTTCTGTGCCAAGATCTTGTAATAAAATAGCTGCTGCCACTAACAGTTTATAGCTGATATAGGCAGGACAATGAAAAGATAAGGAGGGAGGTTTAACATGAACATGGCATAAGAATACAGCCCATTAGTAAGGGTTTTTTTTGGGGGGGGGAAGGAGGGCAGGTGGATTGAAACAGATGCTGAAAGAAACATAAGCAAAAGGGACACTGAAGGAAGAAAATGCTGGGCTAGATATTGTTTAAAAGAATTATAACGAGAAATGTTGAAGGTTTGCAAGATCAATAGAGGGGAAAAAAAGCTGGTAAATCATAAGGCAGACTAAGTTCATCAAAATGGACAACTCTTTGCTGTTATTACATGATGGGAAGATCCATATTTGATGTCTCCTATTAGCAAAATCGATGCAACAATTCTGATGGCTCCCCTCTTGCAGATACTTACTCCAAAGTTTCATGACAACAAATACCTTAGCAACTCTGTAGGAAGACTGATCTAGCAATGATGATGGCTATCTCCACTCAGTGTTCCAGGGAAATATTTCCTAAACTATGCATTCAGCTAGGGAAACTAATTTGTTGGAGCAATTAGGAAGTGAATTAGACTAGACATAGAGAAATATTTCCGTTTCTTTGTATATGCATTTGTGTGCATGACTGCCCTCAAGTACAGGGGCCCTTTGATTCTCCAAACTAGCGAATGTTGGACTAACCTGAAAGCTTAAGAAGGCCTACTCAACTGGAAGAGGAAGTTTGACTAGACAAAGCCAGTTTCTGAAGAGCTGTGGCAACAGACAAATGCCAGTTCGGCATTTGTCTGTTACACACAAATATCCAGGATGTTAACAAAATTCCTAAAAGTTACTATTCATATTACAGCAGTTTTTAAGACACCCCATACCAGTAGGAAGGCACTTTACAAATACAAGTTGTAAAAAAGTATTGCCTCATAGACTGCCATCTAAACAGATGTGAAAAATGGGGAAGAATGAAAAATAGACATGCAGAGCAGCACAGCAACTTGCTCAACTCCCTTAGAAAGCTGATGGCCAAGAGACAGAAATAAAATCTTTAAAGTGATGGCATATTAGCTAGACAACTGGAAACAGTTGAAGTAGAAAAGTTTAAGAATCTAACGTTTGCTACTGAGACATAAGTTTTAGGCCATGTGATGTATTTCTGTCCAAACTGAGTCAACTTAAACTACAACTGCAATTGAGAAAGTGAAACTACAACTTAGCTGCAAGATGAAGTCAAAACACCACTAGAAATCCAAACTGACACTAATGATCAAATACTCTGTATGTGACACAATACAGACTACCTGAATACTACAGAAAGTCATGAGTCTTTTCGCATAGTGACATTGCCTGCTAAAACAGAGGTGCAATGTATAGAACTATATCATCTACATAAAACTATTCAACATAAATCCAAAATGGCAGCATAAACTATTGTATACATTCCATGAATGCACACCTCTTTTTCCTCCTTTTTTGGACAACAGATACAAAATAAAACCCCAGATCACTGCTTTCAGTAAGATTCATAGTAAAATGGCATAGTTGGAAAATTACAGACAGGACAAACTTTTTTCTGGAAAAGTCTTTGATGAAATCAGACTGAATGGTCATCTGACAGTGAAGGTACATAGATGATGAGATTCTCATACTTATGAAACAGAAATTTTGTTACTTTTATGTTCAAAACTGTTGGAATCTGCTGAAACACTGTGTCTGATACTAACATCTACAGTACAGGCAGGTCACAGACAGTTCAGAGAGAGCTATTAAAAAAACAGTGACTCACAAGGAAATGGTTTTGGAACTCAAACTACCTGAGCTATCAGAAGATATCAGCTTGTTACATTCTATAATGACCTAATGGGAAACAAGTGTTTGACAGTAGGTACTTCAGCAGAGTAGAAAAAGACATTGCAAAAAGAAAGGGCGGGATGTTACAGCCAGGTAACTTCAAATCAGAATTCCATCACTGGAACGGCAACGACTTGCTGAAGCCACTGTTAAGTAAAGCCCATTATCTAAGGTATAAGATATAATCTCCAAACCTACATATGCAGAAAAGAAGATATAGGCTTATCTAAAGGATAAGCTTCAACTCAGAGAAGAATCCATTCAGTAGGATTCTCTGGTTTATGAGTGCTTGTTACACTGAAGATGGGAAAATGTTCAAGCTTCACAAGCTTCCACAACAGTACAAAATCTTCTGTATTTGATGGTAAAACAGAAAGATAAATCATGCCTGGACTCTAATGTGGGCCCTTCAGAGTAAATTATATCCCTAGCATCCCAGCACATATAACATGGTTTTGCATTTCTCTATTTTGACGCCAAATTTTCAAAGCCATGAGTGGGAGGTACATGCATGAATTCTGTTACTTGTTAACAGTGTTTCTGCACATACCTTCCATGATTCCCTTTGGAAATTTAGTATGTAATCTCCACTTGTGTAACATGTCTGCTGTAGGTGCAGACATGACTGATGTAAAACATTACTTCCTATCTCTTCAATTACACCAAGTAGTTTTTCATTTTCTTTTCCTGTATTAGGGGCTGTATAGTAGTTCTGCTTGTCAAGATATAAGACCTTCTACATTCCATGCTCTGATTACCAAGCATTACGTAGAAGGCGGCTGAGGACAGTAGAAAGAATCATTTTTCAATTCTTTCACTCATAGCAAAAATTAATGCATGATGATGCCTGCATACCAACCAAAAAAATCAATTTTATATCTCACTTCATTATTCAAAGTCCATAGCTTTTCAATATAAAGGTGGCATCAGGAGTTAAAAATGGGAGCAGTTTTCTTCTCTTTCTACATAACATACATGCAAAGAGAAAAAAATAGATGGAAAACTTGGGGAAACAAAAATAGCAAGCCTAGCAAAGCCACATAATTGGATTAATTCAATCACTATGACATTACAGGAACAGGCTCTCTGTTTTCAATGAATTGCAACAAGAAGTTCTGTCAGGGGCCATTCCTCATGTTATAATGCTTAGCACAAAGTAGAAGCTTAACAGCTATTATTATTTCACTGCAGATTTTTATGTTGAGAATCCAGGAAAAGTGAAGTTTTAGTTGTTGAGTCACTTTGCTTTTTTTCCCCTCTTCTGGAAAATGCATTTTTAGTTGTCTTAGCTAGAATCAGGTGCCTCAAGAGACACCCTTAAAAGTCATAGATCATCCTACCAGTTCATAAATGTTCCAAAATACAAATAGAATGTAATGATGTATTATTTAATAATAGTTGTCACATCTTTGCTTAGACAAATAGCTGTGCAAACAGAATATTCAAAACACGTCAAAGCTAGAGCTGGCTGAAAAATCTGTAGTGCAATATTTTTATTCCATTACAAACTGATGGCTTTCCAAAACTCCATTGTTCTGGAAATATCTTTATTTCAACCAAATTTTTATCAAGGAAGATTTCTCATTTCTTCCACGGAATTTCTGACAAAAATCTGTATCCCACAACTGTTTATGCTGGGTCAAGCCAAGATTTTTTCCAGTCAGCTATATTATTGATAGGAGAATCTGACTCTATTTTTGAATCAATATTCAAAGGGTAATTATGGCCAGATTCCAGAACAGTTCTCACAAAATTCAGATTTCAGTCCATAACCCAGGCTGTTCAAGACAGTACAGAATCACAATACAAGCAACTACATGCTTGCTCCGAGAACAACATGCAGAGTTCTGTGCATGACATGCAGAATAATGTTTATAAGAACAAAGGCTAAAAATGCAATATAGCTATGAATTTAGATTTGAAAGCTCGTAAGGAGATTTACCATGTTTGCATTTATCAGTCAACCAAATAATCCAAGCTATAACCATAAATACAATGACAACACCAAAAACTACTGCAGTGCTTTTCTCTTGAAATCTGTTAAACAATAAAGTCTCAAAACAACTTTGTTAAGAAATAAATTATTATTTCATTCATTTCACAGATGAATAAGGGCCTGGTACAGAAAGAATCAAGCTACGATATTTGCCAGGGCAAAATCTGGAGCATTTGGTACATATCTGAAAGAGACCTTCATCAGTGGTCTCTCAAATGAAGTACTTCTTACCATAAATCCCATAAAAAACTTGTAGGAAAACAACATATTCACATTAACATGTGAAGATATTTCACAACTTATTCATTTTATGGCTTAATCCTTAGAAGTAATCACACACTTTAGGCAATAAATATAGTGCCATATGGATAGGGAGAGACAAAAGACTGCCAGGAATATTGCCAAGATTGGTGTTTCTCTACAAAACATATAGTATGTACAGTGTTGACAAAATAAAACATGGACAAGTGAGGATAGAAAACCATCTGGGCAGACAGCAGCAAAACAAGAAAAAAATGTACTATACTGAGCAAAGACAAAAAAGAGAATACAATTAATCTAATAATCACCACCTAATAAATTCTCTGTTATTAACTTTTATATATGAAAAATAACATTCAATATCAAAAGCTGACTTAGAAGCATAAATTTTGGTTCTCTGTGTGCACCATTTCTATAACATGATCAAGAAAAAAACATTTTTGCAAAACACATTTTGTAAACATTTGGCCAATGAGTGTTCCTTACAAGTTTTTGACGGTGGCAATAGTGTTCCCACACTCGGATTCAGTACAAGATCATTGTCAGTCTTGAAGGGTAAAGGATCACTATAATTTTTTGTATGATTTGTATCTATGCATATTTCTCCTTAGCTACATGAAATCTCTTTGGTAGAATGGATTAAAATTACTCAACAGAACAATCAAAAACAGCTAGCCTAAACAAAGACCATCACCCACAAAAAGAAAGATTACTCCATAGTCTGCACAATTATAAGCCACCAGCTCAACAGGGCTCCAAGTATAAACGGGTGTACAGCTCACATGCTCAGCACAGCTCTCACAACATTCACCAACTGCTACATAATAAAGATCTCCCTCCCCCTACAATTGAAATTACAGTTGGTGTGGCTATTGACATCTAGTAGCCAAAAAATCATGGATTTGTGCTATCATGTCACATATGGTTTGCTAATAATTACATGAAAAAGTTGAAACATGGATGCTTATAACTGAATTTTTGTAGTCCACATTCAGATGCCCAAATAAGTAACAAGGAATTCAATCAGTTAAGTACCTAGATGTTCCCATTTTCATCAGTAAAACAATTGACCATTGGAAGAGACACAAGCAATGTTGTTTCTTGCAGTTCATATCTTGAGGCATGTTCCTGTCAGCGTATCAAAATGCTTCTATTTTTTTAATTTCATATTGACATCGACTTTGTATTACAAAGAAACAAACTACTCCCTTCCTCCTTCCTCTGCCCCAGCCCCTCTCAAAACTAACAACAAACAACAGAGGTTCTGGAATAAAGCAAAAACCCAAATGCCACTTCATGGTCCAGAAAATATCTTCAAACTGTTTCTGAATAACTCATTACAGATGAGGGAATTAGACTGCACCATGCCTTTGCGCATGTCAGCATTCCCTATGCTTACTCAAGATATCCAGATCATGCGATATGGGTTGCTGAGGAAACGGAAGTATCATTGCAGCTTATAGGTAAAACTCTATTTGTCAACGGCTGCTATGTCATACCTGCTTGTACAAATCATTTAGAGAGAAAACCTCATCCCTTAAGTCTCTAAGTATGCCTCCTTCAAAGCACTGAGCACTGTCAGTTTGTGAACTGAGGATGCATCGTACCTTCCATCATCTGTAGTAAGTTTGTCGGCAATGACAACTCAATTTGCAAATGGTTATTACTGTTTAAGAAACTACTGATCCCAGTTTCTTCCTAGGACATCTCTGACAGCACAATGAGACATGCATGTCCTCTTCATCCACTATAGTACACCAAGTTAATTTTAAGCACTGAGGAAAAGAATTTACCTAAGCTGACTTACTCCACACTAAATCAGATGATGACCACACACGTTCTGTTCCACCTGCAGGAATTCTAGCACAGAAACCTCCAACAGAGAAGCAGCTGGAGGAAAAGCATGGGGAGTGAAGGGAGAAGAGGAAAAAATGACAGGAAGGTCTTCAACCTCTCCATCTAGAAGTAAGCATCTGGCTATGCCCTTAGGTTCTCAGGAAAAGAAAAACCAACAATTTTTCAGTCATTGCACAAGGCAGAATGATTTAGCATTTAACAGTTCAAATGCCTATGAAAAGAGTGAGAAAATTATTCTAAATCTTTCTTAATACAGCTTACAAAAGATAAACATAATGAACCACTTAATTACATTCCTTACTCTCATTGATTTAATGCTGAACTTGGAAAATCCTGCCTAAATCCTGCATCCACAAAAAGAAAATAGGGGTCAGATTAATTAAACTCACTGTTGCAGCCAGCTGCTGTTTCACAAATACTTGTTTAAAGGTTTTTTGGGTTTGGTTCTGTGAGTTTTTTAGGGGATTGGGGATGATTTTAGCCCTACAAATAAAAAGCCTTGCTGATAATTTTCCATGAAATATCAGAATATCTTTGTCTTAAGAATCTGCTGGAGTTGAGCATTTGGGTTCTGAGCATTTGCAGCATTATCAGGTTAGAACAGAACAAACAGGCGAAAGTCTGACATCAGCACTCTTCCCAGCAGGATACACTACATTTTCATTAGAATCTTTGAGCTTGAGATCAGACACAGGGAAAGATTAAAACAAATATGAATTTAATCAAGGGATTCTACTTTCCTGGTGTGGGAACAGGAACATGCTGACATAAATAGAGGACGAAGCACTAGGGCGTCTGAACCAAATCAAAGACAGCTTGCTTACCACTAACTGCTCAGATGATCCATATCATAACAACAAAAAGAAAAACAATTATTTATTCTTTTTGATGTTGCTGCTCAGAAGTAACTTCCTTTTTGAAGAGAGCAGGGTCAAAGCCAAGTTATTGTTTTTGCTTGAAACTTCGTCAGTGAGGGACTAAAAGTTATTAGGTAAAACTTACTTCAGGGATTTATGTGTGAAAGTTAGAGATGTTCATTTCTTGTGGGTACTAACTTGGTGGAGGGAACCCTAATTGTAAAACAAACTGAAATTTCATTTTTGTTATGGAAAATCAGACCATTAAAGAAAAAAATAAAGCAGATAATGCATTGAAGCCTCCTAAAACAGATGGTACACAGCCAGTTCTCAGCCAGCACTAATGGCCAATATGAAGCCTAGATACTATATAATGCTGAGAAGGTCCTGTGGTTAGATATAAGTATGCTCAGCATTTGCAAATGAGTGTGTGCACACAAAACTCAAGAGATTTTTTCTAGTGCATTGCAGATTAATATATGGTCATCAAAGGGTTTTTTTTTTTTTTTTGATCTAATAGTCACTGCAACTAATAAATCTAATTAGAAGGACAAAGCTAAATGACAGAGACAAAATAAAGTATCTGGAAGATGACAGATTTGGTGATCTGAAAGTGTTTTCTAATTTTTAAGATCCATTAAGACTCTGTCCTCAGCCTTATAAAAGACACAAAGACTAATCCTGCCCTGAAGAGTATGTATGTTAAATTTCTACTCAGGAACAGAAGAGTTCAGATTTGCACAACATACAGGCATTATCATTCCTAATGTGCTTTTTAAGTATATATTACTGGCCTATTTTACAGATGAGGAAAGTGACGTTAATGTTTCAAGTAGGAAAAGAATCTACAGAGTGCTCGGCTCTCAGATGGGGACACATTCATTTTGCCTTATAGGTACAAAATTATGTGGCATTGATACTCAAGAAAAGAAACCCAAACCATGAATTCCAACTAAATGGAACTGCAAGTTCTCAGAAGTTCACATGCCATGTAACTTGTCTTATTTTATTTGCAGCTGATGTCAGATATTTGGAGCTTAACATAACTTCCGACAGCTACAATACTGCAGCCATCCTCCCACTCCTACATTTAATAAGGGGACAGAGCAGGTGCAGAACTATCATATGCTTACTTTATTGTGAAGGGAAATTGAAGTAATAACGTATTAGATTACAATCTCATTGCATTTGCTGAGCTCGAAAGTCGATGAAAGGGGATTTCACATCAAAATGAAACCTAGCCACAAACACCATTGGGTACACTAACTCCAAATTCAGTAATGATCAAAAACAGATCACAGCTTTTCTGCATAAGCAAAACTGGAGTTGAGGCTACCAACCCAACAGGAGCTATTGGTAGTGATGCAGTGGAGATGACATACTTTGAGAGTGAAAATATTTCTCATTCTGTATAAGAATAAAAAGAAAATCTAAGTTCATTTCATAAAGGACAAACTGGAATCCACATGACACACAATACCTAGTGGCAAACTCAAACCAGCAAGCTACATGGCAAGTACACACTTAAACAAAACGCATCCTTGGGAGGGCAGAATCTAGTGTTTCTCCTCTTCCTAATAAGTGCACTGATTCTTATACAGCATTTCCCAACTACTTAATTCATGAACCTATAAATATTTATTAAACATAGCAATTTTACAACTCCAAAGCAAAACATCAAAAATGGTATCTAAGAAAACATTAAAGATTTTTCTTTGAGATAAAAAGATTTGAGAAACAAAAGAAACACAAAGCTGACAAGAGTACTGTACAGTCCTGGAGACAGACCTGGTGAGAGACAGGAGGTGCCTCTGAGGCAGACTTCTAGAAAATGTTCCCATTAATTTGGTTTCCATGAGAATGAGGGGCAAGACCACAAAATGCAGAGAGACAACTGAAAACAAATCCTGAAGAAATTGGCTAAAATCATAATAAATAGGAAAATAATACCTTGAACATCAAAGGAATAGGGTGTCTACAGCACTTGGGAGGAAAGAGAGCCATAAATGAAGAGCAACCAAAACATGCAAGCAACAATAACTGGAAGAGTTTTATCAGTAATAGCAAAGGTGGTTGAAATTCAGTCAGTATATCTGTTTGATAAGTGCCAAGCCTAAGTGTATCCTGGTGTTAATACTGCAACATGGGCCTTCTTTTTCTGTCAGAAAGTTGGAAAAGCAGATACCCGGACTTGTGCAAAGTGTTTGACACTGTCTCACATGACATCCTTGTCTCTAAGTTGGAGAGACATCAATTTGATAGGT